>JAJEJO010000348.1:60188-73455 GCA_020662805.1 Glaucomys volans | reverse complement strand
AGTGATGCGGGGTTGCTGATGGCTTAGAAGCTGTTTACCTAGAGATGGTAATTACAGCCACAGAGGGGACAAGATTGCCCAGAAAGGGAACCCCCCCCAAAGTGGGCGCTAGAGTTCAGCCAAATTCCCAGGGGATTCTCACATTCATTTAAGTTTGAGAAACAGTGGTCTAGCATTGGTGATGTGGGACTCTGCTGGGGCGCTCCCAGGACCTTCCCCTTGTAGGTCCTGACTGGTGGGACTAGGGCAAGACCTTGAAATTTATAGTTGTATTAAGTACCCCCAGATGGTGCCTGTGAGCAGGACAACTTTGAAGGTTCTGTTGCACGCACGTCCCCGGTTGGGCCAGCTTCCTCACCATGCAGACACCTGGCACCCATCTCTCAATCAAGCTCATTCTTTGGAAGACCACCAACCAAATGGCATTTTCTCCGTCTTCGTTCTCTCGTTGCTCGCCACCTCTTTGCAGCAGCTGCAGTTTGGATTGCTTCTTCAAAGCTCTCTCGTGATCTTGGGTTGCATCAGATGAGGCTTTTCTTCCCCAACAATTCTCAGACTCTTCTCCTTCCTTTCCTTCCTTCTGATTATTGTCTTCCCTAAATCATTTGCTCTTCCCTCTCCCTTTCTGGGCAATCTTGTCCCCTCTGTGGCTGTAATTACCATCTCTAGGTAAACGGCTTCTAAGCCATCAGCAACCCCACATCGCTCCAGCTCCAGCTGTGTGCAGGAGGATCTCCCACAGGCTGTGATGCTGCTCGGGCTGTGATGGGTCATGCTCCCCTCAGAGGCAGTGGGAATATGAGCTGGAACAGCAGACCCTCTTGGATCTGAGCCCTGCTCTCCTTTTGTCAGCTGAAACATCTTGGGTAGATTAATTCACTTTTGAGTCTCAGTTTACCTCTATATTAAGATTAATTATATCTGTGTCAGGGGATTATTTTGGAGACCAAGTGGGATAATCGTTGTAAAGCTCACAGTACATAATAAGCACATAATGAATGTTAGCTTCTTTTAAAAAATTCTTCATGATCCCTTCATGATCCTTCTATTAAAATGAACTGGATTCCTGTGTATCTTTACTTGTTTTTTTTTTTTTTTTTTTTCTTTCGGTATCAGCAATTGAACTCAGGGATCCTTAGTCACTGTGCAACATCTTCGGCCCTTTATATGTTTAATTTAGAGACAGGGAGACAGGGTCTAGTTGAGTTGCTTAGTGCCTCACTAAATTGCTGAGGCTAGTTTTGAACTCATGATCTCTTACCTCAACCTCCCAAGCTGCTGGAATTACAGGCATGCTCCACCACTGCTGGCTTGTACATTTTTATTTTAGTTCTGTATTATTGCTTGTATTCTTCCCTTTACTTGGAATACCCAACTTTGCTGTCTTTCAAGGCCAAACTCTGTTGCGTCTGGGCCTTGAAGGCTGTGATGAGCCCAACCCCTACTCAGATTTTGCACAGATTCCCATATTTCTTTATCTGTACCTTGTAGGGTCCTTACATCACTTTCTACCACGTGTTATGATGATTGAAGCACATGGCGTCTTCCCTAAAAGACTGAAAGCTCCCTTCAGGCCAGGCTTATGCCCCAAGGGGCCTAGCCATTCCTGTGTCCTGAGCCAGCTCAGCTCAGCTGCCTGCTGGTAGTGGTTGGGTTGCACCATCTTCCTCTGTGCAGGCCAAGCACATCACTCCATTTCATATGCTAATAGAGGGGAGCAGTGATGTGAAGAATCAAAATAGCAGACTGCCCCAGCATTATTGCTCTTGGCTTTGGAAGGCATTTTGGTATTTCTGCTTCTGATTTACCTTGCTGATTATGTTTTATCAGGCACACATTAATATGAGTTTGCATTCCATGAGCATACTCCATGTGGGAAACTGAAGGGGGTGATCCAAGAGACTGCTGAGCAGTGGGAGAACCTAGTTTGGGATTTTCAGTTGTCCAGGGAGAATTCATTAAGTGAATGACCAATCCCAGCATAACTGAGAGTTGGCTGTTGTGTTATTATTTCTCTCTTAGCTTTCTCTGGTCAAAACCCTTTATGACAATTAGTCAAGGGCACACGAATCACCTGTCATTGACATGACATACTTCTGGTGATAGAGCAGAAGCACTGTGTTTTGAATTGCTGCCAAACTATTATAATCATGATAACTTACATTCGTATAACGATTGGTAATGTCAAAAGGTCTTTACACATATTAATTGGTTTTATTTGCGTGACATTGAATCAATCTAGTAGGTCTCCTTACCCCATTGGACAGAGGTGGAAAGCAAGGTTCTGACTAGAGGAGCGACTGCCAGACTGTCCCAGGGGTAGGACCAGGCCACAGCCTTGTTCTTTTCCCTCCCAGTTTCCAGGGCTGCTTCCACTGTACCTTGTTCCAGCATTTCATGAACGTCTCATTCTTTAAGATGTTGCTTTTTTTTCTTGTAGAATTTCCAGGTGATACATTTTTTTAAAAATCATGTCCAGCTTTCTGGTGAAATACTTTATTTTCTTCTATTTTGTATATTTCTGTTTTGGGGAACACATTTATCATATACAAGGTCTTTTACTGTTGACTGTACACTCTGGGTCACCTCTGGGTCTGTTTCTTTTGTTTGAGGGTGTTCCCCCATCTTGGATTTTGGCCATGTGGTTATCTCTTTAAATATATCTAATCATTTTTTGAATGCGGGATGTCACATAGGCTGTAGATGCCATGGTCTTCCTCAGAAGAGGGCTGCTTCTTTGCTAGGCAGAATAAAACCAATGATCTTAATCCAATTACAGGCTGAACTGAATCCAAGCTGGGCAGTGTCTCCAGAAGGTTGTTTGCCTCTGCTTTGCCCCTCTCCCATGGCATAGCCAGTGTTCACGGAGAGCCTGCTGTTTGCCGGGTGCCCTCCCTGGCAGGTCCTGAATTCTGGCCTTGCCTTTTCAATACAAGACTGTCCCTGAACCCCTCTCTGAGTTATAGAGGTGTGTTTGGCTGAGGCTTATATTGGCCTTCTTCTCCATTCAACTTCAGAATTCTGTAAATGACTTAAAGGAGGAACTGGCCATATATTTGGGGGCCATAAAGTCCCTAATTTTCTCTCTAGTCCTAAGATCAACAGAAAGTCTGTTGGCTTCTTCATCTCCCAGCACCAGTCCTCTGTGCAAAGCCTGGATTCTCAGCCTTTTGTCCTGTGCCCAGAAAGGACTGGGCATCAAGTGGGTCCAGGTTAGAAGCCATTACGAATCCCTCCAAACCCTAGAAGCCATGACAGAACATTGGTTTGCCTCTCTTCACCTTCCCTTCCTGCAATTGTGTCTTCTGCGATCTTTTCTGTTCCAGCAGGTGTATAGTGCCTTGAAACAGGTGATTATTGTATTTTCTCCAGCATTTCTAGTTGTTCTCAGTGGAAGTATTGATCTGCCATGAACTAGCCCATCCTACCTGGAAGTCAGTTGCTTATTGTTATCATGTAAGAGCCATGCATTATAAGGACAGTTCCTAGCTGGGGGTCTTGGTAGGTGGCCCAGCCAAGCAAATGCTGTCCTCAGGCATTGACTGGTCTCTGGGCTGCCCAGCCAGGAAGGAGGCAGGGAAATGAATGGGAGCAGAACTGCAGGCTGGGAGGAAGGCATTCATTAGGCTGAGGAATGAATGTTGTGAAGCTCAGGAGGCCTCGATACTCCATCAGGTTTCTAATGATTTTGTCAGAGTGTTAATCCCTCGGGTGAGCAGCAGCATTTTGATATCAGCAAACAGATTGTGTTTCAGCCCAGATAACCCAATATGGAGTCCTGCATGAGAGCCGAAAATAATTTATCACATTTTAATGGGATTGGGAGAGACCAGTCAAGGATGATTTACGTTGGAAATAGGGTGATGGGGCTCAGAGCAGGAGTGGGATGTGGGAGATGTCGGACATGGGACGGGCCCAGATGTGTGTCAACAAGGACTTTAGCGTGTGGGTGTGAAGGAGAGACAGTGTGTACACAGAGTGTTGCAGGGATAGTCCCTTCTATCCCAGAATGCTTTCTGAATGCCCAGTTTGGACCAGGTCCTGGAAACAGAGAACGAAGATCAAAGTCCTACCTGGGACTTAATTCCCAGTCTGATGACAGAGTGGACAAGTCATCCTATGAATAAGAGCAGCAGTAGAATGTGCTGGGTGGGAGAAGGCCACTGCTGCAATGGGGACTCTGGGCAGGGACAAAGAATGGCGTCAGCCAGTCTCTAAAGTGATCCAGATAGATGAGGCAGAAGGCATTCTGGGCAGAAGGAGCAGGTTGAGGAATGTGCTGCTCCAATATGATGTACCTGATTCAGCAGAAAACCAGGAGTGTCCCTGGCCTCCGCCATTGCCTGGCGAGAGCCTCCTATCTCCTGTCTCCCATTTCTCACTTCTTGAGTCTGTTCTCCATTTGTGTTATGGTTTGAACACAGTTTGTTCTCCTATGTTGGAGTTCAATCCCCACTGGGAGGTGTTAAGAGGGTAGAAGCTTAATCTGACCACGATGTTCAGAGGTGGGACCTCTGGGAGGTGATAAGGTTCAGATAAGGTCTTCAAGGTTGAACCTGATAATTGAATGTGGTGACCTTATAAGAAGAGGGAGAGAAGCTAGAGGAGATATGCGTGCTTTCTCCTTGTGTTTCATCACGTGAGTCCCTGCCTCATGTTGGGATCCTGCCAGCAAGAAGGCCATCATCAGGTAGAGCTTCTTAACATTGGGCCAGAACTGTGAGCCCAAAATCAACCTCTTTTCTTTATAAATTACCCAGACTGTGGTATTGTAGTGTTAGCAACAGAAAACAGACTAAGACAACATGGACTCCATGTTTTCTTCTTAAAATACAGACCTGACCATTGTTGACAGCTCAGGAACTTCTTAGGGTTTCTGAGGTTTATGAAATAAAGTGCAAACTCCTTAGTATGCAGAATATGACCACACCTATTCTCCTTGCTTCATCCTCTTCCTCTCCAGTCCTATTCTACACCTCTGCTCTCTGTTTTTATGGGATCGCTTGCTATGTCTGAGGACAGCCAGCACTTTCCTGACCCAGAGCTTTGTTCATGGTATTCCTTATATCCAACCTGACCTTCCTTGACGTCTTTACCTGATTGCTCAGGACCCAGATCATGTGACCTCCTTTTGATAATATCCATGATGCTCCCGGAGAGAATCATCTCCTCTCTGAGTTACATAATGGTTTACATCTCTGTTAATGTAAATTGCGTTCTGCCTATCTCATAACTTACTTTGTTGGTGGCTGCTCCCCACACTCACCAGGGCAAACTCCTTGCAGGCACAGAACATGTTCATCTTTGTGGTCTCCGTCACTGATTACGTGGTGCCCGGGGCACTCCTGGTGCTTAATAAATATTTATTGATTGGCTGTATAAGTGAGTATCAAATGGGCTTTCCAAGTGTTTTGCTCTAGGTATCTCTTATTGTAATTAAAGTTTTTTTAAAAGTCAATTTCAGGCAAAGAGAAAGATAAATTTTATGTGAAGTTTGAGAAGGACTGTAAAAGTGATTTATGGGTGGATAAGAGATCTTTGCAAACAGGTTAGGAAAATGCTCACAGTCCCTTCTCCCTGCTCCTTCCATCACTGCAGACCCTAAATGCAGATGCACATCTGCCCTCAGCAGCCCAGGCCGAGACCTGGTGATCCGCAGGCAGAAGGTGCCCCTCCCTGCCCATCTTCCTGGCATGTGAATGATGTTGTGTGAGGTGTTGAAATACAGTTGTCCCTTGGTATCCATGGAGAATCAGATCCAGGAACACCCCTTCAGATATCAAAATCCACAAATACTAAAGTCCATCAAATGGCATAGTATTTGCATATAACCTTTGCATATCTTTCAGTGTACTTCAAATCATCTCGATTATTTATAATCCTAATACAGTGTAAATGCTATGTCAATAGTTGATATACAGCACCATTTAGAGAATAATGACAAGGAAAAAATCTGTACATGTTCAGTACAGAAGCAGTACTTTTTCCTCAATATTTTCAGACCATGGTTGTTCATATCCACAGATGTGGAACCTACAGATATGGAGGGCCTGTGACTGGATAAAATGCTCACTCCTGAGAGTGGGTGAAGATGTTTATGGGTAGCATTCACATATAGCGTACTGCATCCTGTGTTCTGTGTGGGATTCACACTCTTTGGCGTGCTTGTACCAGTGGTGTTAGCTCTTTGCCTGTCCAGGTGCCATCTCTCATGGCATGCCTTGGCAAAGCCCACCGGGGCTCAACCCTGTGACCTTGGCCTCCTGATCTCAGGTTCCTACCTGTAGAGCCAACCAGGCCCAGCAGAAGCAGCTGCACCTGTCTCTTTTTATTTCAAGAGTGAAGTTGAGCACAGGCAGCCTGGTGACCAGAGCCAGGTGCCCGGACCTTGCCCATCACGAATCAAATGCCTAGAAACTGCAGTTTAGCCCAGAGATCCTCTGAGAATACCACAGAAGTGCCCCCGATGGGTTCCAGACTGACCATTTCTCCCAACTGGGGACAGCTTCACTGGGACCTGTGGCTTTTGCTCTCGGATGCCTTTGTACCCATAGCCCAGTGTCTCATCCTCCATCCTCCCCACCAGCCAGTGTTCCCAAGGCCCAGATTTAATGGTCTCTTATTTTAGTTTCAGGCCATTTCTTCTTTTAATGGTGTCCCAGGCTACCTGAAATAATTCTTGCCCTTCTTTTATGTGGCTCTGTCTCGCATATTTATGGGAAGTTATCATGTCCTCGCAGGCCGTGGTTCTCTGGGTTCCACATATTATGTCCCTTTAACCTCCCTTTATAGGTCAAGTCTTCTAATTCCTTTAATCATTTTTATGCCATTTCTTTGTATTCAATCTCTCTCCTTGACTCCTTTTAAGGGCAAGAAAGTCCACACTTCAGAATGTGTTTCAAGAAAGACCCCAATCGGGGGCTGCAGACCCCTGTTTTGGGTACTCTGCTCCTTTCCCTCTGATGAAGCACTGGTGGCTTCCCCGCTTTATCAGGGCCTCCACTGTTTTCTCCACCCTGAACCTGCATTTCTCCTGGAGCAGTCTCATCCTCACTGTGGCCCAGTCCTCAGGCCTGAAAAGGGGGTTTAGGAGATATCAAGAGCTCAGAAGTTAAGACTGGAGAGATCTATCCTGGAAGGATAAAGGATCCAGCAGATGTCCCACACCCGGTTGTGACAGGCACCATGCAAGACACTCACATATATTAAACATGATACTCACATATATTATTCCAGTGAATTATTGCCCCCTCTTTGTAGTTACAGAAACTGAGGCTCAAAATTGTTAAATAATTTTCCCAAGAGTAGATAACTAATAAATGTCACATCTAGGATTCGAACACAGGCTGTGAGCTGACCTGAAAATGTCTTTCCTTTCTCCTCTGTTAAGCCTCCTTTGAAGGAGGCAGGAGAAGGGTCCTGCAGTGGAAACGGCAGAGCTCCATGCCGCAGGTGGGGGAGGATGCTGTTTCCCATGTTCCCGCTGAATCCGGATCCTGGGGACCAGCAGCTTTCTTCTGACATGGTCTGATGTTGATGGACACCTCACCTGCTTTGGTCCAGATGCCTCCCCTTTAGCCTGGACTCAGTCTATTTCCTGCCTTGTGTACTGTGGAGTCCTGCGGATCCCACTAATGTCCTGAAGGGGCCCATTGGAGCTACTGCTGAGCCAGACCTGGCTCCTGAGTTCGTCTCGGGTTTGGGGATTTTCCCAGAGGTTGATGCTGCCTTTGGTCCTTTCCTGCTCCCCCTTAGGGCTGATGTGAGGGGTGTTTTATGGTGTGTCTGTGTGAAGGAATTGGATGGAACATGGCACCTCTGTGGGTGGCCACCTAGGCTGTGGGGGAAGATGTGATGGTTGCTAGGCTCAAGCAGGCAGAGTGGACATGTTTCAGTGGTACCTGGTGTGACAGCTGTCTTCCTTGCCACTGTGTCCTGCCCTGATATAAGATTAAACACACAAGTGTCCCCATCCAAAGATGTCCAGAGAAAGCTTTGGTGTGCTCAGCAGGGAGGTAACTAAGCCTGGGGGAGGCCAGAGAAAAGCTGGCCCAGCTCAGCCATGGGGAAGGTTTCCCAGGCTTTGCTTCTCAGAATCAGCCCCTCTGGGGTGCATTTACTCATTTAACAACCACACTATTATTGTTGTGCTGGTCTTGGTGCTGGAGACTGGAGAGACAGAGATGAGTCAGGATTGAAGCTTGTGTTCAAGGAGTGAGTAGCCTACGGGGGAAGATGACACACACAGGGATCATGGTAACTCTGTGTGCAATTTTAGTGATGGGGATTTGTTGGAAGAGTCCAGCCATTTATCTATCCATATGTCCACCTACCCACCATTAATCCTTTCAATGAGCATTTCCTGAGTGCTATTGTATTTCAGGTATTGGGGGAGTGCAGGGTATGCAGAGGGGCATAAAAATGAGTCTCTGCCCTCCAATGCTAACATGGGAGAGGTTAGGAAGCCTGAGCTTCTCTTTAGAGCAGGTAGAGAGAAGAAGATGAAGGAAAAATCCTTTTGGAGGTCAGCGTCAGAGGATTTGGTCATTGCATGGATATGGAGGTCCCAGGCCTGAAGGAGGGGCCAAGCAAAGCTCCATCGTTCCATCTGGATGATGCAGGGACTGAGTGGGGATGGGGCCTTCCCTTAGCATCTGCAGGGCCGCAGTCAAACTTAGAATACAAGGAAGAGCAGTATGCCTGCTACCCAGACATAGCTGGAGACAGGGTTGCCAATGCCCTTTCTCCTTGCAGTCCCTGCCTTTTTTCCCTCCCATAAAACCCCTGGAGCTGCTTGCTTGATGGCCCACCAGCTGAGGCGGCCATTAAACCAGGGGCAGATGGTGAGCAGTCATGGTGGCTGCAGGTGCCCATGACCATTTGAGCAAGGTGCCAGGAGGCAACTGGTAGACAGGTCAGAAGCAGGAGGCAGGGGCTGGGCTGGAGGACAAGCTTTGGCATTATCAGTGGAAGAAACCATGAGAGCAGATAAGACAAGCAGGGAGGAGTGGTGTACGGAAAAGAACCTTGGACTAAATGTCCAGTTTCCTTGATTTCAGTCTCAGATTTTTCATTTGTACAGTGTGACCTGAGATGGGCTCTTTCTTACCCCTCTGAGTCTTGCAGGCCCTCATCTGTAAAATGAGATGATCAGACCAGACCAGTGGTCTTCAAACTTATTTTTAGTGGCTAAATCTTTTGTTCAAATAAAATCACAAGCAGCCTTTCAACAGGTGGAAATCGAGCTGCCCTGGTGGAAACAGAACATCAAGGACAAGGAGGTTGGGCTCTGCTTTCTACCTTACCTCCCGGTACCCAACTGGGGCCCCAGAGGGTGCTTTGTGGGGGCATAGTTTGAAAATAAGAAACCCATACAGCCTTCTAAGATCCATCCTCTAGTGCCTGACTCCCGGAACCTGATTCCAAGCCTGGTTTTGGGCACAGGAGGTGGAGATTGCACCTCTGGCCTCCTGGAGCACAGTAGGGGTACAGGGAGACTCGGGGAAGAGGCTGCCAGCAGCCTGTTCCCCAAAGCCCTGCATCACCTTAGTCTTTCAGTAGTCTCATTAAAATCCAAGCCCTTTAATTCATTGCCCTTTAAGAGAGGAAAGAAAGAGACTAGCAGCACCGGCCGTAAAACACTGCAGCCTGTGACGCTTCCCCATTCGCTCCCGTGGCTTCGGTGCCTTTCAGTTTATCTTCCTCAGGCTTCATCACGGGAACTTGATTACTTCCCTTTCCCCTTCAGAGCATTTAAAAAGGTATTAAAAAAAATTCCCAGTGTCAGCCTCAGCCAAGCCCGCTTCCTTCTCGCCCCTTTGAAAGATCCGTGCGACTTAACCATCCATGCTCCCAAAGGAGAGGACCTAGCTGCCCAGCCCTCCTCCTGCAGGAGTGGCACCCTGGCCCAGGAGGTGTGCCTCCGCTCAGGAGCTGGGCTGGTTCTAGCTGTGAGTATGCAGCTGTGGGCCACCCCAGGGGGCTGTAATGGACCAAGGTCCTTCAGCAACCCCTGGAGCCAAAGCTCCCCCTGGCACTGGGGACATGAGGAGTTTTTCTGCCCTCCCCCCAGGCATAGTCTCCCTCCAACCCCTGTCACTGTGGGGTCCTTATGTGGAGGGCTTCCTGTGGCTTGCCAAGGGATTGTTTCAAAGACACATTTCATCCAGGTCCCAGGACTCACAGTGTCCTCACTGAGGAGCACAAGAGGTTTCCTTGCCCATATCTAGACATCGCTCTTCAGATCCAACGGCACTCTTGTCAGAACTTCATTTATGCAGAGGAGGGAAGGAGGTCAGCCTGTGGGGTCTGGCCTGCCCACTGCCTCCTGTCCTGGAAGGCAGCCATAGGCAGGAATTGGGGACGGGCAAAGCTGCCTCTGCCTTGTTAGTGGACAGAGGCCCTGGGTTGAGCTGAAGGGCGTGGCAGTAGGCTAATGCTCCTGAGACTAGGGTGAGCTGCTGTGTCATTCGCAGGCTGGATATTGATCAGCCCTGCAGAGGCCTGGTAGGTTGGCAGATGAAGCACCATGGAGATCACTGTCCATGGACCTGGTTGATTGCAACCCCTGGTAGGGGCATTTTGAGGTGACAAGGCCAGAGTGGGCCTCAGGGACCTCATCCCATTCCAACTGTGGGCCAGTTGGAACAGTGTGCAGGGTGCTCACACGCCTCACCTGGGGGCCTGAAGGCCCTCTCTCCCTGCGGGGATCCCCATTGCAGGAGCAGCTCCAGTGATCCTCTCCAACAGAGGGATCTGGGCTGCCTGCCTCTGCAAGAGGAGGCAGGGGCTCTGGGAGCGCCTCTGTGACTTGTCCTATAAATGACAATAGAGCTAACAAGCTCTAATTGGCTATTAAAGGAGAAAGCAGCCCTGTAGATGCTGCAGGCTAATTAACCCTGGGAGTGCAGAGCGAGAGGAAGAATCTCTGCAGGGACTGCTTGTGAGCGCATCTGTGCCCAAGCATGTCTGTCCAGCCACAGCTACGGAGACCAGTGTTCCCCACAGCAGACCTCATACTGCCCACACAGTGTGCTACTTGGTGGCCCTCAGAACTGAAGAGAGCCTCAGACTTGTAAGATCCAGTATACTTATCTTACAGATGGGGAAACTAAGGCCTAGGGAGGAGGTAGGACTTACTAAGGCTACATAACTTGTTCGTGGAGCCAAGACTGAACTTGGATCGGGGAAGGCCAGTTGCTCCTCCTGGTGTCTGGTACCATGAACAAAGGTCCAACCTGGAATGTGGTGTTCACTGTCTAATGTGGAGGCCATCTGTGCACCTGATTATGGCCCAGTGTGCAGAGGCCTAGAGTAACAGTCTGAATCAAGAGGGAACCTCTGTTCTGCCTGGGGTCTCAGGGATGGCTTCGCAGGGGAGGTGGAGTCTGAGCTGCATTTCTAGCAAAAGGTTCTAGGTAGTTGGTTTGGCTGGTTGCAGTAACAGTGGTGACAGCCCATAGCTGCATCTGGGGATGCCTGAGGGCACACCGTGCCTGAGCTGGTTTAACCACACCTGTCCTTAGAGAGTTGTGTTCTCTAGCACACCCAGCTGCCAGGAGTCCCAGCGGAGCTGGAGGTGAACTACCATGCACACCAGGCTGAGTTTTCTCCACACAGAAACGCTCTTGTGAAGGTGATGGTGGCACAACTGGATAGTGCATTGGATTTGGTGGCCAGTGCTTTCTGGGAGAGGCTGACAGTGGGAACAGGGAGCCCCAGATTGGTCTCTGCAGAGGGTCTCAGATCCTGCTTCTGCCCTGCATCTTCTCACCCCTGCCCCTCCTCCTGCCCTGAGAGATACCTTCTCCCCCTTCCAGCATGCCAGGGGCTGGGCTGGGGAGGGTGGCAGGAGTGCAGGGGACATTTTGTGTGGTGCATTGTTTCTCAACTCTGCCCAATCCATTTTTAACACATTTTTAAAAAGCCCACTTCACCATTCTAAAATGGAATCCAGATATAACTGTTTTACACACAACTTAAAAATATATGTCTTAAATAGAAGGGATAAATAAAAAGACAATGACATAATAAAATGTGTTTCAATATATTAATGCTTCATATATAATTACTATATGAGGCGCTTCTAGGGTAAAAATATCCCCCATTTCCAGAAAACCCCAAAGATTCCTGTTAAAATCTGCTGGCTATGGGGTTAAGGAAGCTTGGGTTCAAATTCTGCTTTCAGTTGCTGACAGCTGTGTGACCTGAAGCCAGCGAGTCACCCTCTTGGCACCCCAGGCCCCTCACCTGCAAGTGGCATGGACCTAGATGAGAGGCATTCATGAGCTGCAGGATTTTGAAGCTTAGCTGTCCCCTCTTGTACCATCTCCTGGTCATGTAATATCCTTACGCCTCACCTTTGTGCTGTGCTTTATTTGTGAAAGCAATTCTGCCTTCACCATGCCATGGCAGCCAGCTGTCTAGGCTCCCCAGCTTTGGGGTTCCCTTGTGCCCAGCTCAGCGGCCACTTCCTGCTTCCTCTCTTCCCTCCAGCCCCAGCCCATCTTCTCATACCTTCCTGAGCCTCAGACTGGCCTGGGGCTTGTTTGGCTCCACCTGCTGCAGGGGTGGGCAGGGGCTGCCCAGATGGCAGGAGCCCGTTTGCCCCCACCCAGCATGCATACATTCCCTGCATCAGTGGTGCATTGTATTAATGAGAGGAAGTGGGCTTTTGGCTTTTGATGGTCCCCAGTGAGGCTTAGCCTGAGTCCTTAATAAATACTGATCACTCTCCCTGCTATCACAAAATGGATTGAAATCCTATCCAGCTCCGGGAAGACTTCCTGCCTGCATCTGCTCGCCTCATTGGCAGCCCTATGCATGTGCGGCACCTCTCACTGCATATTTCCCATTGCCACTCGATGGTAATGGATCCAACTGCTTCAGTCCTGCACAGCTGTGTGTGACCCCTCTAACCCAGGTGGCAATGCAAGGGCAGAGCTCTGTCAGCTGCCCAATCCCTCCACTCTCAAGAAGCCTGGATCAAACTGTTTGCCTTAAGGAACATTCACACTGGTGCTCCAGGGCTCCTGCTCTTGAATGTTGAGGACTGGTGGCCATGGCTGTGACTGTAGTCTTCATAGCCCCATGGCAGGGCATCTACACCAGGCCCTCAGCCTTCAGTTCATCCATTCATTCAGCAAGTAAATATTTAGTGCCTACTATGCACCACGTACTGGGTATGTGTAGGTGAATTCAACAGGAATCCCTCATTCCTCTCACAAGAATACAGGCAGTAAAGTCAGAGTGTGTGTGTGTGTGCGTG
>JAJEJO010000348.1:0-60088 GCA_020662805.1 Glaucomys volans | reverse complement strand
GTGTGTGTGTGTGTGTGCGTGTGTGTGTGTGTGTGTGTGTGTGTGGTCGGTTAGTGACGAGTACCAAGGAGAAAAATAAAGCAAGAGAAAAGACTTGGTGGGCAGGGAGCCCCTCGCTGAGAAAGTGTCATTTGAGTCAAGACTTAAAGGAGTGAGAGGTGGAGCCGTGCTGAAGTCTGGGAAGCACACTTCAGAGAGAGGGAACAGCAGGGGCAGACGTAGAGGAGACCCAGAGGCAGGAGTGGGCCTGGCTGGTCCAGGGCACAGCCAGGTAGCCCCTGTGACTGCTTTGCAGTCAGCAGGGGGCAGAGCAGTAGAGGAGGGATCAGAGGTGTGGGTGGGAGGGCCGGCCCACATGGTTCCTTCAAGTAAAATGGGAAACAAGATTTTGAGCAAAGTAAGATCATGATCTGACTTAGATTTTAAAGGGCTCCCTCCAGTTGCTGCATTGAGGATAGAGTGGAGGGGGCAAAGGATGAGGCAGGGAGGCCAGTTTAGGAGGCTCTTGATATAATCCAGGTGAGAGAGGATGAGGGCTTGCACAGGGACAGCAATAAAGGCAGGAGGGGTGAAATTCTGGGTGGATCCTGAAGATAAGGCCAACAGAATTTCCTGATGGTTTGGATATGAGGTGAGAGGGAACAGAGGAGGCAGGTCACTCCATGCCTTGGGTTTGGCACCTGTGAATATGGAGCTGGCATTTGCTATGACAGGGGAGGGAACTGGGCTGGCTTTGGGCATGGGGGGTGTCTGAGTTCAATCTTGGTATGCCAAGTCTGAGAAGCCAGTGAGACACCACTTGGAGATGTCTGGAGGCAGGTGGGATGTGGGTCTCCAATTCAGGTGAATGGGTTCTAGTGGAGGTGTAAATCTGGGAGTCATGGGCACACAGATGGTACTTAAAGCCACAGGACTGGGTTTGTGGGGAAGAGAAGAGGATTTCCAGATCAAGAAGTCACAGGCAGGTTGAGGAGCCAGCAAAGGAGGATGAGGAGGAGCAGCAGGGGAGCCTGGTCTTCTGGAAGCCAAGCAGAGAACTTTCTTTATCAAACACTCCTGAGAGGAGGACATCACCGAGAGATGGGCTTACTGCTCTGGGGATTTCTGTTTCACCTTGTTTTCATGCTTCACATTTTTATTTTAAAAAGACTCTACAGGTCATGGTCTGGGCACAGTTTTGTCTGAGCGGAGCTTGAGTCTCCATCCCTGCAGAAAGCAGGAGGGAAGATTTGTGCATATCGAAGGGGAAGAGAAGGGTACCAGTGCACTTTCAAGCTCATTTTCTTACTTGATGCTCACAAGTGCTGTTGGGGAAGTATTAATAGAGTTATGAGAATGGGGTGCAAAGAAGTAGCATTGCTAACTTTAGATCAGGAGCTTTTAAATTACTGTTGGCCAACAGAACTTTCTGTGATGATAGAAATACCCTTTCCCCTTGTCCATGGGCTTCATGTGGCTATTTATTCAACAGTTGAAATATGGCTAGTGCAATGGAACTGACTTTTTAATTGTATTTAGCTTAATTTAAATTTAAAGAGTCATCAATGTCTTGTGGCTACCTTCCCAGATAATGCAATTAATTCTAAGTGACCAGATCTATATTTAAATGCAGACCTTCTGACTCAAGGCCTGGGTCTTCCACTCTACCTTCTGCTTTCCGTCAAGGTGGTGGAATGTTCCACAGGGGGCCAGGTTCGCTTGAACTGACAAGTCTTGGGGAGAGCAGAGCTGGAGAAGGAGGTAGTATATATGATTAAGTATATACGATCTAAAGTTCAAGGGTGTTGTTATGCCTTTTCCCTAGACTGTCAGCCCATCCCAGGTTCTATGTAGGGAGAGTAGGGGGGTACTTAGTCTGTGTGACCACTTATAAATCTAACCATTAGTCAGTTTCCTTCATGAAGCTTTCCCTGTCCACTCTAGCCTTAAGCACTTCAAATCTTTTGAAATACTATTATTTAAACCTGTTTTTGGACTCAGATTACGTCTTGTGTCATTGTCGGTATTTCAGTTGTGTTTGTGCCCTGTTTCCTGAATCACTTTATACATTCCTGCAGGCAGGTGAATTACGACCTGTTCTGTCTCCTGTTCATGGTGGGTACAGGATGGGATGGTGTAAAGAGACTATATTTGCAACACTAGACACTAAGCATCAGACTAGACCTGATGTTTGGAAAACTGTGAGACCTCAATGAAAGTCTGTTTAATAGCTGAATGGTTACAGTTAGAATCCTATAGACTTTTTTCAGATTTCTGAGTTTCTGCTCACCACCTTTGTAGCCAAGAGCAAAATGCCAAGCTCTTTGAAATCCAATTTGTTCATCTTTCAAATGTGATGCCAGTGTTTCTTGTGTTCCCAGGAGCACTGAATGAGATAATAACTATAGAAGTTTTTGCACGGTGCCTGGCACGTAGCAGGTGCTCATTACATGGTAGTGCTTCTTTACATCTTTTACAATGATGTGCATTTGGTTTATTTTTCACTAGACTGTGATCTTCTGCATCAGGACTGTGTTTTACTCACTGATGTCCTCCACAGCACTTACACAGTGCCCTGAACATACCAGGTTCTTAGGAAAGCTATTGGATTTATTGCTTGTTGGATACCTCTGGCCCCTGCTCAGGAGTTGCAGTGCAATGAGACATGACCCAGGATCAACAGGGAACATTTGTGTGTGCCCAAAGTTAGAGTGGCCATGCCCTCTGTATCAGCTTAGAAGGCTGTGGGTAATTTACAGATGGTCTCATTGCTTCTTCCCAGAGGGTCATTGAATTTCCTGAGATTGCAGGGCTGCCCTGGATAGTTCTGCTGGAACATAAGCCCCACGAGGACAGACACCTTTGTCAATTTTGTCCCTGCTGTCTCTGGAGCAATGAGTGGTATGTGAAAGGTGTTCAAGAAATGTTTGTTGGATGGAGGAATATTCACAGGTGAGCATGAGAAGCAAGATATTAGAAGAGGAATCTGCAGACATTTTTGGTAAATGGCCAAAGACTTGATATTTTAGACTTGCATGCCATTGGGATTACTCAACTCTGCCATGGAAGCTCAAAAACAGCCATACCTAATAAACACTTAAGCAGGAATACATTCCACTAAAGTGTAATTCACAAAAAAGGTAGTATGTGGTTTTCAGTTGTCCCAGCACCATTTGTTGAAGAGACTATTCTTTCCCCATTGAATAGCCTTGGCACTCTCATAGAAATCAATTGGCCACAGACGTTTTGGTTTATTCAGGACTCTGAATTCTATTCTGCTGACTAATTTGTCTATTCTTATGCCAGTACCATGTTGTTTTGTTGCCATAACTTTGTAGTTAGTTTTGAAATCAAGAAATATAAGACCTTCGCCTTTTTCTTTTTAAATATTATTTTACCAATTCAGGGTCCCTTGCAATTCAATATGAATTTGAAGACCATCTTTCTATTTAAAAAGCTGTTGGTATTTTTATAGAGATCATATCAAATCACGTTGGGAAGTATTACCATCTTAACAATATTAAGTCTTCCAATTCATGAACAAGTGATATCTATCCATGTAATTGGGTCTCATTTCTTTTAGCAGTGTTTTTAAAAATTTTTATTTATTCTAATTAGTTATACATGCCAGTAGAATGCATTTATACATTTTGATAGGTCATACATTAATAGAGTGTAATCTCTTATTTTTCTGATTATACGTATTATAGGATCACATAAAACTCTTTTACCTTCTTAGTTTAGTTTACTTCTAGGCCTTGCATTTTTTTTAATGCTATTATAAATGGACGTGTTTTGCTAATTTTCTTTTCAGATTGTCCATTGCTGGTATTGAGAAAGTCAACGAGTTTTTATATGTTCACCTTATACACTTTAACTGCTAAATTTGTTTTTTGTTTTTTTAGTTCTAGTAGTCTTTTGCAGATTTCCTATATAGGAAATCCTGAAGAATCATCCTATATCATTCTTCTACAAAAGAATGAAACTGGATCCTTACATTATTCCATATATAAAAATTAACTCAGTGAATCAAAAACTTAAATATAAAGAGTAAAACTATTACAAGAAAACATGGGGATAAATCTTCATAAATTTGGCTGTCAGGTTAATCTGTTCTTCTGGTTCTGTAACAAATACCTGAGATAATCAACTTACAAAGAAAAAAGGTTTATTTTGACTCACATAAATTTTAGAGGATTCAATCAACAATCAGATAGATCTTTTACTGTTGGGCCTGTGGAAAACCAGCACATCATGGTGGGGAGCACGTAGCCAAGTAGAGCCATTCACCTCATGGCCAGGATGCAAAAAGAAAGAGAGAGGAAGAGGAGGGCCTGGGGTCTCATTATCCCCTTTGAGAGTATGTCCCTGGTGATCCAAAACCTCCCACGAATCCCAATACTACTAATCTGGTAACTAAGCCTTTAGCACACAAGCCTCTGGAGGACGCCCCAGATCCAAATGATAGCGGATGTTGTAAGAGGTTCTTAAATTTGATGCTTAAATTTAAAAAACATAGGCAACAAAACCCAAGATAGATAAATGGGCCTTCATTAAATTAAAAACTTTGGTGTGACAAGGGACATTATCAAGAAAGTGAAAAGAAACCTGCAGAATGGGAAAAATATTTGCAAATTGTGTATTTGATAAGAGTTTAATATTCAGACCACATAAAGAACTCTTATAAAACAGCTACAAAAAGATAACCCAGTTATGAAGTAGGCAGTGATTTGAATGGACATTTTTTCCAAGAAAGATATACAAATGACAATCAAACACATGAAAAGATATTCAATGCTGTTGATCCTTAAGGAAATGCAAATCAAAACCATAATGAAATCCCACTTTACATCACTAGGAACACTGTATGTAAAGACTAAAAACTAAAATTAAAAACACCCAGAAAATAGCAGGTGTTAGCAAGGATGTAGAGAAATGGGAATTTTCCTGCATTGCTGGATTGGGGGGAAGTTAAAATGGTGCAGCCATTGTGACGAACAGTCTGGCAGCTCCTCAAAAGTTAAACATAGAATTGCCATATGGCCCAGCAATTCCACCCCTTATTCCTCAAGAGAAATGAAAACAGCTCTCCACATAGATTCTTATATACAAATGTTTATAGCAGCATTATCCTTAATAGCCCAAAAGGTGGAGACAACACAAATATCCATCAACATATGAATGGAAAAACACATGGTGGCAAATTCATAGAATGGAATATTATTTAGCCATAAAAAAGAATGAAGGACTGAAACATGTTAGAACTTGGATGAACCTCAGAAATGGTTTACTGAGTGAGAGAAGCCAGACACTAATGGACAGATATTGTGTGATCCCTTTATGTGAAATTTACAGAATAGGTAAGTCAATAGAGAGAGAGCAGATTAAGAGTTGCCAGGGGATTCAGGGAGGACAGGTTGGGGATTGATTACTTTAGGGCATTGGGTGTTCTTTGGGGTTGATCAAAAAGTTTTGAAACCAGAGGGAGGTGGTGGTCGTACACCTTGGTGAATGCATGCATTAGAGTCTATACTCTGAAATGGAATAATATTCATGAAATTGCACATGTTGTATAAACTTTATTTCAATTTTTTAAAAATGAAGTAGATGGCAGGGCTTTGTTGTCCTGTATTTCATAGCGGGGTTTTTTAGATTGTAGGCCAAGACCCATTAGTGGGTTGGGAAATCAGTTTAGTGAGTCACAAACAGCAATTTAAAAAAAACAAAGGGAGAAAAAAGGCAGAGGACACACCAGTGGCATCGTGGTCAGTGAAGTGTCACTGTTTTGTAAGTTTGTTGTAGATTTCTATCCACCTGTGGTCCTGGTTAATGGTGTGATACATGGCTCTTGCTACGGCCTCTGTCAATAATAGCTGGAAAGCTACTCTTTACACAGTCCTGTGGCCTTTTGGAGGGTGGTCAAATTCAGTGTCAAGTCTAAAGCAATCCACATTCTCCACTCAGTTCTTCCTGGAGGCCCCAGTGTCTGAGGCTGCCTGACACCCCCTTGAGCCATGGTTTGGCCCCTGGGGTATCATACTCTGGCAGTCCCAGAGGACTGTTTCTCAGCATCTGGCCTAGTCAGGTGGACACTGGGCAGCCACCATGACCAACTCCATTTAGGTTTTTTCCCCCAGTGCTGAGGATGGAACCTGGACCCTCACATGTGACAAGCAAATCTCTACCACCACGCCACAGGCCAGCCAGTCCAAGTCCACTTAGTACCTCCTCAGGGGAGGTGCAGGAACCTCTTCCTGCCTCTTTGTGGGAGTTGGATGATCCATTCTGAAATCTGTGCTTCTCCTGGCAAGGCGCTGAGAGTGCAGGAGCTGACCTTGATCTCAGCAGATAAGTCCTTGTCACATGTTTTTACTGCCAGCCCTCTTCTCCAGCTGCCCCCTAAGAGACCAGGGTTGATTTCTGGCCCTCAAAATACTGAACCTGCTGGGACTGTTATCACATAAGACATTCCATGAAAGGCAAAAGCACTGTGGAAGTTAAGCGTGGGGAGCATGTGATCAGGACCCTGGGAAGCTGGGCCTGGGGTGGCAGCTAACCTCCTTGGAACCTCTCTGTGACTGACAGAACAGTAGGCCTCCCGACTTCAGGTCCCTGCTCTGCAGGAACTTGTGACTTGGTGGCCTTGCCTCCTGCAAGTACTGATCTTCATTGTGATCGCCACGTCACGCCTGGTGCTGACATCTACATCACAGTGCTGTGGTCTGACCCTGACGGGCCCCATGAAAGGAATAAATACTGGCAGATCCTCTGACTCTGACAGAGATTCCCAGAGCACCTCAGAGCTCCTGGGACAACCACGCAGAGCCTTCTTTTCTTCATCAACTTTGAGCCACCAGGCATGGGTGAGCCCACCAGGGTAGAGCTCTCAGGAGGACCCTGAACCCACTGATGCCCAGTTATAGAGACCAGGAGACCAGGGGAAGGTAAGGAGAAGAGAACCCCATGGAGCTATGAGAAGGAGGCCTAGTACAGAGTCAGAACCAAATGCCCTGGGACCTGGAGCCTTAAGGTCTCAATCTATCAGTTTGTTGGCTGAAACTCACTGTCCATCCATAGTCTGCCAGGTATAGCTACTCTGCTCAGGGTGAAGTGTCAAGGGAAAATTCTGAGGGAGCACCCATCAGTGTGTGCTGAAACGGCTCTGAGCTCTGCCCCCAGCGGGCCCCACACTTTTTTCTAAGTGAATCCATGTGACTCTGTAATCTCAGAGCCCCATTTTGGTGGTAGACTGGCAGGGTAAGGGGGCATAATCCAGAAGCTGGGATCCTCCAGTGCCTAACCAAAGTCTTTGATTTGAGCAAAAGGTTCTAGGCTCATCTCTGCTCCATGTAGCATCTGCTCCAAGATGGCTCACTTCCATGGCTGGCAAGGTGGTGCTGGCTACAGGCTCAAGGTTCTGTCTGAACTAGGGCTGGGGCCTCTGCTCCTCTTCATGTGGCCCCTCCTCAGAGTGCTTGAGGTTCCTCACAACATGGTGTCTGAGTTCCAAGATTGAGCTACTCAAAGGAACTGTGCAGAAGCTGTCTTGTGACCTAGAAAGTCTCATAGAATCACTTGCACTGCAGTCACAAGGCCACCTAGATTTAAGAGAAAGGACAATAGACCCCACCTCTCAATGCCAGAGTCACACTGTAAGAAGAACATATGGAATAGGAGATGGTATTGTGGTCATTTTAGGGAAATACAATTTCTATTGGAGCCATGGAGAAGGAATGGCTGTTTTGATATCACTTCATGGTCAGAACTCTGAAGGCTTTTCAGAGTGGTATTGGGTACAAGGATGAGATGCTGAGAAAGTGAATCTCAGCACAGGCACTGGGTACCATCCTAACTTCAGTATCCGATTTGTTTCTGCTCTGGTTTTCAGGGGAAGGGGAGCAAAGCTTTCAATTTGCTTTTTTGATCCATGTGAGAGACCCTTTGTGAGAAAAGTCTTCATTGGAATTGTGTTTGTTGAATCTCCTCATCTCCTCCCACCTCTGGCTCAGCTCAGCAGACATCCCTGAGGAATAATCCTCATCAGGGAGAAACCAGAAATATCTTGCTACTTAGCAGCCAGGCAGAGGGGGATGAGCAGGGCTCAGAGGTGCTCACCCTGGCAGCTGGCAGGCTGGCCGGTGTGGGTTTTTTTCCTTTTCAGTCTCCAGGCCCTGGAACAGAGCCACATCCAGGGAGATGCCCCCTGCCTGGGGCTCCTTAAGGGACCTCGAGCAGGTTGCAGAGGACAGAGCAGCTGCTTATTCCGGTAATGGAGCTGCCCTCTAAAGGTTAATTGCCCTCAGCTGTGTGGGGCCTGGAGCAATTGCCGAGATCCACTGTCCTGATATTCTGCTGAAGTCTTTCCTGTGCCCAGGCTCAGGAACCTGCAGCTGGTGGACCGAGACTGCTGCCCATGATACTCCTCTGCTACCCCTGCCCATCGAGCACTTGTAGGACCCCAGCAAGCCACCCACTCTTTGCTAATGACCCAGAGCAGAGCAAACACAGGGCCATGACCCTTTATTTGGTTTGGCCTTGGGACATTTAAGAAACCCAAGAGCTTGGGGACAAACTGTGAGCCCTCTGGAGAACCTGCTAGCTTGGGAATTTGGCATCATTTCAGAGGATCACCTATTCATAATCTTACCTGGACAATTTATGAAGTATGCAGACTCCAAGCCGACTGAATCCCCGGTGTCTGAATCAGTTCTCTACATTTTAAGAAGCACCCCTGAAGTTTGAGACCCAGTTCTTGTCCCAAAGGCAGCAGTTCCCTTCATTTCTCTCTAGCCCCTACTCTGTGCTGTGGGTTGTGTTAGATGTTGGAAATAGGATAAATAAAGCAAGGTACCAGCCAAGGAGGGGATAATTGTTTCCAGACATTCCTGGACTCAGTGTATTGTATGAAATCGGGGGTTCATTTCCCCAACTCTTCTCACCTTACAACACGGTTTGGAAATTACTTTCTAGGAGAGTCTCTGCAAATGCTAACTAGCTTATAGGAAATAAAAGGTCAGTTTGACAGCAGTACTGGAGAACTGAAGCCATCTGGTTTGGCAATGTGGAATTTAATAACCATACTCTACTTTTATATTACTCCTCTGACTATCCCTGCAAATAGACAAATCTAGAAGTGTTTGTTCCCTTCTCAGAATGCTTTGGACAGCTGTTCACCCATTTCCCAAAGACCCTTTCTTTTGAGGCTCTTTGAGGTTTTGTGATTATACCAAAGAGAATCTCAGTTTTTCTTTAAAAAACAGAGCAGTATAGAAGAAAGAGCCCTGGACAAGGAATAAAGTGACCAGGATTCAAGTCCCTTCTCAGCGACCCTGAGACCTGGAGGGTGTCTTCCTGTCTCAGTGTTCCCATCTGCCACGACCCTCTCGGGGATCAAGCACACAGGGCTGCCAGGGAGCTTTGGAAATGGAGCTGCCTCCTCGTACAAGCAAAGCACTGTGATTGGTAACCACAACTCTGTACCTCGGTTTCTGAGGAGCTTCCAGATTCCAGCTAAACAGTAGCCAGGGAGAGGAGAGGTAGAAACAAAATGAAATGATGACCCTGGGTCACATCTTAAATCCTGAATCCACAGATACGGGTTTCCCGTATTCCAGTGAATCTGTCCAGCAACTTGGAGACAGAGGTAGGACAAATGTTATCAGTACAGTGAGGAGATTGGACTAGATAGTTTCTGGGGCCTCTTCCAGCTCTAAAATTAAATAATTCTATTATTTGCCATACGCAAAAACTGAATTGGAGGGAGCAGGAGCATTGGGAGGTCAAAGGGCCTCACTCAGACCACATGACTCATTAGTGACAGGTCTAATCCAGTGGGGGCCCCTGGCTCTCCACCCTCTGCTCTTCTCCTAGACCACACTGTCTCCCTCTGGCACCTCAGTGACCAAGTGTATATTGGCTATGAGCTTAGACCCTGTATGGGCAAAATGGTCCAATTCCAGCTGCGTGGGGCACCAGCTTGTGCGACTTTCTCCTGAGCACTGTGACTCACTGCGTCTTTCCGCACAGATTGGAATGTGCTAGCGTTTCTATGCATGGGAGTCAAACTGGAGCTGGAGCCCTCTCAAAAGGAGAAAAGGCACCTCAGCCTCTGTCCGCAGTGGCTCAAAGGCTTAAAGATGGGGTCCACATATCTACTCCTGACTCCACTTTCTGAGCTGCTTTGCCATCCTAGGAAGGCAGAATGAACTGTTGCTGCCTTCCCACTTTAAACGTTAATGATTTGTATTATTTAAATGTCTGACTGTGTGCCTGGAGGCCCCTTTGTCAGAGACCTAGAGAGTAAGGAAGTAGGTTTCAAAAGTGGGAGCCCTCAGGCACATTCCTGGCTGTCCATTCCTAGAGGATGCAGAACCCAAGCACCAGCTCCCCACCTTGGGTGGGGAAGTCCTGTCAGCCATCACAGGCCCCTATTCTCTACTGTGGCCTGGTGGCCCATGCTGAGCTGCAGGAGACAGTGAGTTCCAAATCACTCTGATTAATCCTGCTCCAGAGCTTGACCTGTCAGGGAAGTACGGCTTCCTAGAGAGACATTAAATACCAAGAGCAGCAACAGAGGCAGAGGGTAAACAAAAGCAAGTTACAAAATGTTCACTTAAGGGCAATGGTGTTAATGCTGGCTGGTGAGAGGAGAATGAGCATTTCAAGAGTGGAGCAATGGCCTTGAACTCCTTGGGTCTTAGAGACTCACCAAGTTTGGGACCACTTCTCTCACCTCACCTGTCTCTGCCATGGCCCAAATGTGCAGAAGAAAAACTCATCCTGGTAGGAAACATCCTTTCCTCTGGGCCTGGGGAGGTAGGGGGTCTCTGCTTAGTCACATGGGATGTGGCATATTTCTGTTCAATGGGCATCTCTCAGAATAGCCCAAGATCAGGAGGACAGGTGCTTTGAAGTCTAAGGGCAGAGATTCCCAGGGCAGAAAGGAGCTCCAAGGCCATCATTTTTGATCTCTAACAATCTATCCTGAACAAATCAATCTTCAGAGTTTTCTAGGAAAGAACTTCCTAAAAATGTCCATTGCCTGAAGCCAGTGGGAAGGTGTAGCTGATGTGCCTGTCAGCTGCAGAAGGCCTGTGGGGTTGGAGAGGGAAGGGGCTTCCTCCCCAGGGCCCTGAGCCAGGACAGAAAAAGCTTCAACACTGATTTGCAGCCCAGAGGAAACAGGAGATTTGTTCTGCAAGGGATGAGAAGCTCAGAAGTTCCAGCAACTGAATCCTACCCAGACTCTGTTGTTTGAGTGGCTTCATCTAGAATCCACTTGTGTGCTCAGGACAAATTGATTTGTGGCTTCACTGTGCAGTATACTGGGCGAGAAGCTCTGGATGCAACAATGGGCAATGCAGACAAGGCCTCTGCCTTCACCCAGCTGCATTCAGCAGGGAGATTAAATAGACAAGCCAATAAGCAGCAACCATTCACTGGGTAATAGCTGAAACTGCAAGGTGCAAGAGATCCTGGGGTGCAGGGGCACCCAACTTGCTTCTCAGAAGAGCTCGGGTGTCCAGTATATAGCACTCTGGGATGGAGTTGGACAGCCAGGGGCAGAAGTAGCAGGAAATGAGACCAGAGAGGCAGATTTAAGAGGGGAAAGAACCAGGTCTGCTGACCTCATGCAGGTCCCCAGCCAAGGCAGTCTGAGCCATTTTCAGGAAAAATCTACAAACCCAGCCACTTCTGGGCCTTGCAAACACAATATCAACAGAGGCCACGGGTGCTTCTGTTCTTTTCTCCTAAATTTGTCCTTTGTTCACATCTCACCAGGGGCAGGGAGCTCACAGCAGCCTGGTTGTTGGTCTGTTTGTCCCAAGGATGAATACAAATCGGGGCCTCACCATTTCCTTCTGCTGGACTGGCTCGGTGTTCATGGACTTGGATAAAGTGGACTCTTGCTTCTTCAGAATGGCCCTTTATATACTTAAAGTTATCAACTACAGTATTTCCAAGTTTCCTTTTCCTCAGGATGAAAATTTCCTGTCTTTCCATTCACTTCCTATATCATTTGGTAGCTGGGACCCTTTCTACTTCTAGTTCTAGTATTGCTCTTCTGAAAGAGGTGATCGTACTGGGCATAGTGTTCTGTGTTAGTCTGTCTAGAGCAGAGGTCAGAGAAGCAATACCCTCCTTTGTCCCAGGCACTCTGCTACTATTAATGCAGTCCACACTTTTTTTCTTTCTTTAGTTTTTATTTTGGAGACAGGGTCTCACTAAGTTGCTCAGGCTGACCTCAAACTTGTGATCCTCCTGCCTCAACCTCCTGAATTGTTGAGATTACAGGAGTGAGTCACCATGCACAGCCTCTTCCTTCCTTTCTTCCTTCCTCCCTTCCTCCAATAAGTGACAGTTTTCAGTTGGCTTTTGTCAAGTTTGTGGTTCTAAAAACACATGAATAAGCAAAGTCCACATCTTCCTCTTCATTAAAAACTCATCCAAGCTTTTAGTCAGCTTTTTCACTGCTGTGACTAAAGGATCTGACCAGACCAACTATAGAGGAAGAAAAGTTTATTTGAGGTCTTACGATTTTGGAGGTCTTAGTCCTTAGAAGGCTGGCTCCATCCCTCAGAGCTCGAGGTGAGAACATCATGGCAGGAGAGTGTGGCAGAGGGAAGCAGCTCATATGATGATCAGAAAGCAGAGAAAGAGACTCCATGCTCCAGATACAAAATATATACCCATAGCCACACCCCCAATGACTCACTTCCTCCAGCCACACCCCACCTGCCTCCCATTAACACCTGGTTAATCCCATCAGGGATCAAAGGTCTGATTAGGTTAAGGCTGAAACCCAATCATTTCTCCTCCAAACTTTGCATTGTCTCACACGTGAGATTTGGGGGAACATCTCACATCCAAACCATATCACCAAGTGTCTTCCCATGTGTGGTCTGCTCTTGAGTTCTTGAATCCAGATGTAAGTCTTTACATTTTCCATCCAAGATTTCACTTAGTTGGTTCCCCTCTGTCTTGTATTCTGCTGATCATTTCCAGTTTGGATTCTGTCACCTGACATGGTGAGTGTGTCCCCCCCACCCCTCCACCAGTGTTGTGGCCCCTGTAGATTAGAGCAGCCTGCTCTGTGTGGTGTCATCACTGCCACCTGAGAGTCCCAGACCGGCGGTGAGCCCCCTGTGGGAGCAGGAGGAAGACAGCGCCCCCTTGCATCCTAGTGCAGGGCCGCTCAATCACAGTCATGTTGTAACTGGGTGCAGGAAACCCCAGGTGCTCTGAGCGCCCAGCCCTTTACCAGGCGGGGTTTAATTGTGAGGGATGCATGACCATAGCTTGTAGGAGAGGGTAGATGTGCCCATGTCTCTGTTTTAAGGGAGGGGAAAGACAAGTGGGAACGAAACTGGGAAACTGCAAGGTGGAGAGCTGGCTACCGGTGACTTGATGACCTGCAGACGCTGAGGTCGCCCTGAGAGATGTAGACATGAATATTCATAGTTCTGTGAGCTTAGGTAGCTGCTTTTCTGGTCTTATCTCTTCCCAGCAGCCTTGGAAGATAGGGAAAAGAGGGCTCAATTCTCCATTTTACAGAGGGGGAAATTGAGTCGAGAATGGATTTGCTGCAGATTCAAGGGCCCAGTGAAGGTCATGCATAGAATTGGGGCTGACATCTGGCTCTGATCTTCCCACAGAGCACCTGTGCATCACTCTTCCCTCTTCCACCATTACTCATGAGATGATGAATATGACAGGCAGTGGAAACGGAAGCCTGGAGGTGCTGCCCTAGTTCCTGTTGCACTGACTGAGGACCTGAGGTGTGCTGGGTACCAGGAGGTACAGAGGCAGAGGAAGCACTGTCTTGATTTTCAATAGGGCCGACTTTAACCATGTTGGGAATTTGCCCAGCCTGGAGGCTCATCTTGACTTATACTCCAGGGGCTGGAGAAGGGAAGGGCCAGTGCTTGTGTCTGTTGCAACCTGGAGTGAAGATGAGGGACTCTGTAGGAAAAACTGACCCCTGCCTGCCTCCCTCCCCACTCCTTCTCTCTCTTCCTATGATCCTTCCTTCTCTCCCTCCCCAATTCATCCTATTTATTTTTTTCTACCAAATCAAGTATTGACTAATGAGTTTCTATCAGTTATTTACTGAGTACCTACTGAGTGCCAGGCACTGAGCCAGATGCTGTGGATGCAGTGGAGAACACGCATAAGTAGTTTCTGGTCTCTTGGGACTTAAAATCTCATGTGACAGGGGCAGGGATACCAAACAGTAAGCACTTATGCAAAGTGTCATGCTTCTCTAATTGGGGAAGTATGGGGTACCATAGGGTCACTTAGGAAGGGCTTGCAACCTGGTCCAGAAGTTAGTGAAGGTTTCTTAGAGGAAATTATGACTCAAAGACCTGAAGTTCAAATAAAAGATGGGCATTCACCTAGATGAAGGGAATATGGTCAGGTGCTCTGGGAAAGCCCCAGAGTAAGAGAGAACATGAAGGGGGAGGTGGGAAAAGAGGATGTTGGAAAGGGAGGCAGTGGCCTTCAAGTCCTGCTGAGGAGGGTTGGGCTTTAGCCCAGTACAAGGAAAAGCAACAAGAGCGTTATGAGCAGGGGGACCCTGCTCAGATTTCTGTTTTAAAGAGAGCCCTGTGGCCACAGCAGGAGGGTGGCTGGAAGGCAGGTGCTGTGTGCGGGTCCTGCTGGTTCTGCAGTGCCTCAGGGCTTCCCAGCAGAGCTCTCCATCCTGACAGTAACTAACTTCTCATGGATCCAGAGCTCAGAAAAGGGGTGCAGGCTGGAAACATGAATTCACTGCCTTTCTGCTGGCACTGGCCACAGCTGCTGGTCTCGGCCAGGCAACAGCAGTCAGCGCGTGGAGCAGTAGATGAAGCCAGGGATACGAAGCTACCCTAGGAGGGGAAGAGGGGCCTGGGCAGGACCCTGAGGAGCCCAGCCTAGGAGGGCAAGCAGGGAAGTAGAGCCTTAAATTATCTGTGAAAGAGAAGCCGTTTTGGAATCACAGATCCTTTGAGACTCCAGTGGAAGCGGTGGGCCTTCTCTCAAAAAAACAAAAGTGTCAAAACGAGATTGGAAGTGTGTGCGAGCCCCCTCGTCTTGATCTAGAGCTCACGTGACGACCCCCTGGCCTAAGGTGTGTCCTCCCCTGCTCCCCTCTCCTCCCGCCCCCCTGTGATTCCCTCTTCTGGACTTTTGTTTTCCCCACCAATGCCTTCCCAGTCAGGTATGGAGGATGACATTTGCAAAAGGCTCAGGGATTCTCAAATCCCAGGGGCTCCAGACCACTGGAAAGGAAAGGTCACATATTGATAGCTTCATTCCACACCAGGCCCCGTGGGCACCTCATCATCCCCCTTTTGTGGCTGGTGAACCTGGAACAGAAACTCCCATTTTTGAGACAGAGCTGGGGAGAGTGAAGCAGAAAATAGACTGCAGCCTCCTTTAGGTTCCTGCTTTAATTTACTTCAGATGAATTAAATATCACTTCCCGAGCCCCTTCTGAGCCCCGGTGGATTCCAGGTGGAGGAAGTCACTCAAACAAAGTCATAGAGACAGGACCATCCTAGCAGAGAAAGCACTTCGGTGCCCTTCAAGAACTGGGTGCGTGGGAGGTTGCCGAGGAGAAATGAGGCTTCGCTCTAGGAGGTGGGAGTCTGATGAGGGTGGTCCTAAAAGCAAAGAGGGTGAGGGGTCTGGGTTGTTCTGTAGGGAGTGGGGAGCTGGTCAAGGTTTGAATGGGAATGACCTTATCAGAGCTGATGTGAAGAAAGTAGAGCCTGATGTGCACAGAAGCTCACACCTGGATTTGTACAATGATAGAGCTCATTAATTTACCCTTTGTGAATTGAGTGACTGCTGTGTGTAGACTCAGAGTCTCGATTCCAGAGATGCAAAGATAAATAAGATGTGGTCCCCGCCTGCAGTGTCAGCAGCCTGGCTGGGGAAACAGGGACATGGTTTTTAATAAGCACAGACCCTCAGCATCTCCTGCCCGACGTTCGCCACTGTGCACGGCAGTCCTTCCAGCAGGGAGAGAAGACTAACTCCCAGACATTTCCAGGAGGGGAAGCCTGCCCCAGCAGCCAGCCTTGGCCAGAGCCATGGAACCATGCAGGAGTGGGGTTCTGCACGTGCTCATCCTCAAGCTTCCTGTAGAGCATCAGGGCCCTGGTTGGAAAGCCTATTTGCACAGCCCTGGGCTGAGATTTCAGCTCAGAGAGTCAGAGAGGGCATGGGCAAGGATTAGAATGCAAATCCTCTCAATATTTGCTGTGGGGCCTTTACAGACCCAAGAGGGGAAAGAATGCAGAGACAGTGGCTTCTCATTGTTCTGATGGACAGTTTGAGGTCCAGCTGGGAGATTTGTCACTGACCAAATGACCTTTAAATGGGGTCAGCTGCCCTGTGCTCATCACAGACCAGGTTGCTGTAGTGGGAGCCCCCGGCAAGGGTTCACCCAGCTGCAGCTGGGCTGAGGCAAAGTGAGTGAGGGTTGGGAAGGAGGAAGCAACCACAGATGGGCGGGTGGCAGCAGGCATCCATCAGGGACAGATGCCCGAAGGGACCAGGTGGCTGGAAGTATTTGCGTTGTCATGGGGCAGAGACCTGGCTGCCCTTGGGGCTTCTTCCCTGCTTCTTCTGCTGGTTGCACAGGGTGGGAGCTTGCCAAGGATGGAGGGTAATGGAGAAGGGCAGGACCCATTTCTCTTTGACCATGCTGCCCGCCCCACTCCCACCTCCTGGCTTGTTCAGAAAGAGTAAGAGATAAAACCCTGGGCAATGGGATTTGATTTGAGACTTGGCTGTATCCGTCTGTTGGGTTCTTATTTCCCTGCTTAGATGAAGGAAAATGACTCCCCTGTTTCCTGTCCACCAGGTGATATGAAGAAACTTAGATAATGAAAGAAAGTGGTGGGGAGAAGTGTTGGGGTGGGTCGGGATGCTAACTGGGGAAGCCCAGCATGTGAGCCCGTCCAGCCCTCGGCTTCCTGGGCAGGACCTGCTCTCCCTGTGGCCCAGCCGCTGTGCGCTGTCAGAGACTCACATGGGCACGCCTCCCCAGTGCCAGCTCTGCCCTCTCTGAAACCAGGCAGTCATCTGTGGCAAGAGGGCTTGAGGAAATTCTGAACTGAATTAAGCCTATGTGGCTTTTTGTCATCTTAAGTGTCTGTCTAGACACAACACCTGATTCGGGGCAAAGAGATCATAAGTCATGCTCTGGCTGGGTGCTGAGGAGCTTCACTGATGCCTCCTGCTCTCTCTTCTCTGTTCTAACACACACACACTCCTTCCTTCCTTCCTTCCTTCCTTCCTTCCTTCCTTCCTTCCTTCCTTCCTTCCTTCCTTCCTTCCCTCCTCACACAAAAGCAGGGCTCAGCCCTGGCCAAAGACTGCAGTCCCACGAGTGTCTCTAGATTCTGACCAGGTGTGCATTTGCCCCCGATGTCCCACAAGTCTGTAAGTCAGCAGCCTCCCAGCTGCTTGCTCCTCTTTTTCTTTCTCCAGGCATTCTGGAAGGAGCAGAAAAATCTCAGACTCCCAGTAGACAGAGTGCTGTGACCAACGGCTCTAAACACTGAAGCATCCATATTCAGGGCAGGATGCTGGCCAGTTTCCATTTTCCCTGAGGACAGGGCGAGAAGGAACAGGCTTAGGCAGCAGCCAGCAGCTTTAGGCTGGGGTTAAGGAAGAGCTCAGTGGGGCTGGAAGTAGTGATTTGCTTGGCTCCTTGGTTCTGTCCTCACTAGTGTTCTAAGCCAGGGATGCCCGACCTCCAGCTGTAAGTACTGTCTTGCTCTGGCCTGGGATTAGTCCTGGGAGAGTCTCCCACATGAGCACTGTCTGCATGTTGAAGTTGGGTGTGATACCTTCCTATCCAGTGCCCCCTTGTCTCTGGTGGGCTGAGAGTGCCCAGGGCAAGTGGTCAGTCTGGATGCTCTTGTCTGGGTCTCATCCCAGTGTCCACCAGCACCCCCTTTGTCCTGCTTTCACTCACCTCTTTGCTGGTCCCTTCCCTCAGATTGCTGGGCAACCTTTTATCCCCTCCTGGTCGTCCTGCCTGGTTTCCGTTCCAAGCTGACTGTAATCTGAACTATTTCACAACCGCAGAGCCCTTGGTGCTGAAAGCCAGAGTTATTAATCAGTGAGATGATTTACTAAGAAAGAAGGTGGCCTCTTTCAGTTTTTTATAGAATAAGTGCTTAAAGAATTAAAACAACAGATCTTGGAGTTTTATTTTATTTTATTTTTTAAGATGCATGTTGGTTCTTGAGTTTGGTAAATTGCATAAGTTTTTTTTTTAAAGTTATCATGAACATTTTGAGTTTTAAATATATTAGATTTCTAAGAAACCCAGCAAATGAGGGATTTCACATTCTTCTACAGATACACCATGATAATTGAATAGCGTTTTATGCATGATTGAACAAATCCTTAATTAAAAATAAGTTTTTAAAATAATAGAAAGACTATAGTAACTTCTATGGGCACACACAAAGCAAGGTTTTCTATCATCTGTCTGGTTGAGGTAGGGGAAGGTGTATATGTGTGGGTCGGGGTGGGGGGACGGTGGACCTGGTAGAAGGTGGAGGCTCTGAGTCAGGTCTAGATTCACATCCCAGTTCTGGCACTCACCACCTGTGTGACTTTGGGCCACCTTCCCTACCCCTTGGACCATGAATGCTGCCTCTTTTGGTAAGAGACTCATCACTACCTCCGTCCTAGCTGTAGGTAGCACACAAGCTGAGATAAAGGACATGAAGTTGGTGTCCTAGAGTTGAGGCAGGCCGCTCCTGCACTCTGATGCTCCCTTCTTCTTACCTCTTCTTACCCGCTCTTCAAGCCCCAGGAACCCAGAGTTATCTGAACACCCACCTTCTCATGCTCAAGAGGCATTTATTCTGAAATGAAAGAGTTAGATAAGCTTCTCTCCCATCTAATATTAAAAACCAGAATTTACAAAATAGAAAATTAGGTGACAATGTCTAAACTTATTACAAAAGGATTATTCTTTTTGCCTAAAGATATTTCCTAGGGTGCTTCCATTCCAGAGCATTGTTCTCCATGTTAGATGCTAATATCTACCAGGCAGAGGGGAAAGACTGAAAGCTAAAGGCTCAAAGGCTCATGTTAAGGACCTGTGTTTCCTACAGGCCAATTCAAGAAAGATCTGGTGCAGTAGCCCCCCCCCCCCCCACCTGTGCTTTTGCTTTCTCCATGTTCTGTTATCCTGGTTGACCAGAAGCACAATAAGATATTGAGAGACAGAGAAAAGAGAGATAGATCACATTCACAAAATTTTATTACAGTATATTGGTTTAATTATTTTATTTTATTAGCTGTTGTTAATCTCTTAATGCACCTAATTTATTAATTTATTAATTGAACTTTATCCTATTCATATTCATCTATAGGAATAAAGCATAGTATACATAGTATACACTCTACCTGGAGTGTCAAGTGTCCACTGGAGGACTTGCAATGTACCCACCACAGATAATGGGGAGTATTGTAGGTAGGAAAAGAAAATTTTGGGAAACTGGAATTTGATAAAAATTCAAGGTGTTTCAAGATACAGCTTTTACATATAGCAAAGTTGATTTAGAAGTGAGTGTTGCTGGAATGTGGAGTGTGTGTGTGTGTGTGTGTGTGTGTGTGTGTGTGTGTGTGTTTAGAGGGAGGGCCAGGGGGCGATGGGGAAGTAAGGACTCCTGTTGGCATGACCATTGAAGCTATTTCTGCCGGTCACAGTCACAGCATATTAAGGTCTGTTTAGGCAGAACTGGTCATGAAATCGATCAACACTGCATTTTGTGTTTGACTTTGGTTTATTGTAGACTGTTTTCTCCAGACATCCTCTGATGTGTCTTTGACCATGAGCAAACTGATATTGATCTTCTCACCATATTCCATACCTGGAGGCTGACTTCCCTGCAGTCCTTTACCACCTAGGGGGTGTCAGGAGTGATTTTGGATGGTACCTGGGCTCTCAGCTTCCCAGTCAGGATGGTGTGGGAGGTGGGTGCTAAGGGTGTTGATGTGTCTTGCACTGGCAGAATTAGCTCAAGACAGGCAAGAAACTAAGCTTATAGGTGAGAGGTCATGGCACACAGCTGAGGGTGTTGGAGGAAGAGGCAGAGGAAGTTGGGGAGGGGGAGGAGGTACAGACCCCAGAACAGTCAACTGGAACTTCATATTTGTTCAAGAGGGTGGGGTTGGAGAGGGGCAGGGAGGGAAGTAGATTGAAGAGTTGTATTTTAACAAGTCAGGGTGCAGTGTGGGTTGGAGGAAGAGAGACGGATATCCAGAAAATGACGTAGGATCTCATTGCTCTTTCAGCATGTGATGTTGAGAATAGAAGAATGGAGGGTATTGGTGGAAAGGAAAAGGAAGAGAGAAGACTGAAAGGACAGAGGAGAGAGGGATGAGTCATTAAAGATGTCTCCAACTTGTAAAATTTGGGCAGGTTCATTCATTCATGTGATCATTCATTCGTTCTGTCAGTGGACAGTTTTTGCATAGCACAGGGTTAGCTGTGCTGCTTAGTGGGGGAAAAACACATTTTCCTGGGGTGGACTATCTAAGAGAGGCCTTATAGACACACAAAAAGAGCAATTGCAGCATCTGTGGGAACATGTCAGCGGCCCTGGCGAGGAGCTTGGGGGCAGTGGCTCAGGAAGACTTTTGGAACAGGTGACCTCTCAGTTAGTCGGCACAGTCGAATGCTATATAGTAAGGCAAGGAAACAGGGTGAGGCCACCTGGTTGGTGGCTAGAACACCACTTATGGCCTTTGCCAGAGCAGTCTCAGGAAAGTCAAAGCTATGGCAGAGCAGCATTTTAAATCACAACAAAGGGAGGCACAGTGAGGCCAACAGATCAGCAGACAATTGCCATTGAAAAGAGGTTGACACACCTGGTTCCCAAGGAGAGGGGCACACCACACAGGGCCCTGTGCACAGGGCAAACAGAGATGTGTCAAGAGTGAGAGGCAGGTGTGGGCAAGAGCCTTTACTTGGTTTCTGTGGGAAGGGACAGAAGAGGTGGACACACAGGTTTGGGTTTGGCAAGTTTGAGTAGCTTTGGTAGGCTCTGAATGTCTAATTGTGGGGTACTTGGTTCTGGGGTCAGCAGGCAGGTGGCTAGTGGCCCAGAGGTTTAGCACCCCATAAAGGAGGTGGGTGGGGTGTGGACTTTGGATTAGTTGGTTTGTGTTTTAAAAACACTCTTGTAGGTGAGTTGTTTACCATCTCTAGGGAAAAGCTAACCTGGGAGAGGCCATCTCTCTAGGTTCCATGGCTTTGCCCCAGCCATTTCAATATAAGTTAAGGATTTCCCCACATTTCTAGATGGCATTTTTGTCTTTTAAAAGTCTCCATTTGATCATACTCTTTCCACCATGATGGCAGCAATTGCCTTTTGCAGTAGGATTAATTGAGAATCAGAAGGATTTTGAGGCTTTTCCAAAGAGACCTTGGTTCAGTCTGCGAGATTGACTCCCAAATGGCTCTTCTGAGCAGAAACTCGGGCTCCCTGTCTGGACAGCACCAGCAGCCTCCCCCAAGCACCACTCTCCCTTCATTTGCATGCACACCCAGTGCTTCCAGGTTTCAAGGAATCTTTTGCAAGCCTGTGTACTGTTCTTTCTATAAAGAAGGGGGAAGAACAGCCTGTGCTGGGGCCTTTGGAGCATGGCGTGAACCCAAATGAGATTTGCTCGGCAATTATGTTTTCCTTAATGCACTTAAAGGGGGTGGTAACTAACAGGGCTTTATTCAGACACCAGCCATTCCTCATTGGTAAATGGTGCTTCACGGCAGAATCCAGCACAAAGAATTCTGACGGGTTCAAATTTCAAAGACTGCAGTGAGGAGGAGAGGGAGAAAGAGGTGCTGAGGGTTGGGGTGTCTGTCCTGGCCTCTGATAACTGGCTTTCCCTCCCCACTTCCAGGAGCTAAGGCTTTAGGGTGGAGTCACAGACTTCAGGTGGCATTAACTCTTCTTGAAGTGACCTCAGAGCTTCACTTGAGTCTCGGATAATCCGCAGACTCTGGAGGTGTGTGGCATGAAGCATCTACTTTTATCCCATAAATGTGACTGGATAGATACCATTTGGAAAGATTTAGGTGCATGGTGAGTGGGGAGCAGGGTAAGGAGGTCGAGAGGAGAGAGACCCAGAGGGAACTGCAATGGACTCAATGTGTGCACACTCCTGAAAATTCATATTTTGAATGCTAATCACTAATGAAATGATATTTAGAGGTGTGGCATTTGGGAGGTGATCAGGTCATGAAGGTAGAATCCTCCTGAATGGAGTTATGCTCTTATAAAAGGGGCTGTGGAGAGTTCTCTCAGCTCTCTACCACGTGAGGACCCAGTGCAAAGATGGCCATCTGTGAGCCAGGAAGTGAGCCCTCACCAGACCCAGAACCTGTCAGAGCCTTGATCTGGACTTCAGAGCCTCCAGAACTGTCAGAAATAAATTTCTACTGTTTAAACCACCCAGACTGTGGTATTTTCTTATAGAAGCCAGAATGGACCAAGATAGAGATAGAAGGAAGAATCATTGCCCTCCAGGATTCCTGTACTATTGGCCATGAAAATGAGGACCTCGATGAGATTGTGGCAGTCTGCAGCATGAGCAGCCTTGACTTTCGTCACCAAGGCTTATTGCCCAGACTTGCTTGCCATCTGAGCTCCCTGACCCCTTTGCTGAAGACACTTCCCTTCTACTCTCTGCCCTTCAGGGCTTTATTCCTGACTTTTGTCCCCCCATCGACCCTCAGCAAGAGAGCAGGCAGTTGATGGGTTTTGGCAGTGGTGGAAGGTATCCCAGTGTTGAGCACAGCAAGGGTGACAGGACCTGGACACCTGCAGCTGGCCCTGGATCTGCCTCAGAAAAATCACCGAATCACAGAGGAGCAGGACCACAGATTAGGAAACATGTTCAGAGGAGTCAAGTTACTTGCTGAAGGTCACACAAACATACTTTAATGGTAGATTCCAGGTCTTGGATCAGACCTTTAACACAATTGTTGGTTTCCCCACCATGCTCATCTCCAGAATAGGGTTGGTAAGTCTTGCCCAGTCTTCCTCACAGTGGATAGAACATCTGAGAGAACTTTATCAACTGTGAAGCTCTACACAGTGGTTCTCAGTGGGAGTGGTACCTGTTGTTTTCAATGCATTTGGATTTTGAAGTATAATTTATATATAATAAAATTCTTCTTTTATAAGCATACAAGTCTATGAATTTTGATAAACACATACAAGCATGTAAGCACCACCATAAACAAATATAGAACAGTTGCATTATCCCCCACATTCCCTTGATTACTTTGTTGTCAGTTCCCCCCTCCCCTGCTACAAACTCCTGACCAACCACTCATCTATTATCTGCCCCTATTGTTTTGCCTTTTCCAAACGGTCACATAAGTGGAACCATACAGGGTGTAACCTTTCTGTCTGGCTACTTTCACTTAGCACAGTGCATTTGAGGATTCACCCAGTTGTTGCCTTCATGAGAAGTTTGCTCCTTTGTGTTACTGAATGCATCTCATTGTGTGGACGTACCACAGGTTATCTATCCATTCACCAGTTGAAGAACATTTGGGTTGTCTCCAGTTTTCTCTGAACAGAAACAAAGCTGATATGTCATAACAATACAAACTGAATTGGCATTTTGTAAATTTGTTGGGTCAATTTGGTTTTCACAGGGATTGGGGAAAGAGTACCTCTGGCTCTTAATGGGCCAGGCCTGGGTGCCAGGTACCCTTCAGGATTCAGGATAGTCAAACGCGATGAAGACATCTTCTCCTTCCTGTAAGACTTTTTGGTATTCTACTAGACATTCACGTGTGATAAGTCTGTTTATAAATATCTAAAACTAGAGACTGTTTTTGTCAATATGGAATATTTTTTTCAAGATTTGGTAGGCATTGAATTTTCCGTGAATGTAACTACTAGGTAAATCAAGAAGAATATGCTTTGTTTTGTTCTGAATTTTATCAGCAGTTGTGCACCATTTTGGAAAGTCACATCACCATTCATCATTCCTGCCAGCTCAGCTTGTGGTATTTGAGTTACCAACGAGACTCTCCTGTATTCCTCTGAATTTGTAGTTGCTGTATTCATAGTGACTCTACATAAAGGTGCAATCATCCGATTGCTTCATTATGTCTTCCAGTTTAGTCATGCTCAAGCATTTGCATAATGAAATACTTATTATTTTATTATAAATTACTTTCTTTTATTACCACTTTATATTATAGTTAGGGAATTGTGTGGATTTTTAAAAACAATTAGGTATGCAGTTATATATAAATTCCACTTCTAAATAGGAAAGGAGCATTGCAAAATATTACAGAAAGGGAGTGTTGATACTGAGAGAGTTGAATGTCACTGCTCTTTCTAAGAGTCATATGGTCAGGACACCATCCAGTAGCACAGGCAGGGCCCACGTCCTGAGCGAAAGGTTTTGATTGACAACTGATAATTATAGGAAAATATTCATGTTCCAGGCATTGCTATGGTACAGGGCATGGTTCTTGTGGTCACATTCAGAAGCACACATGTGAGCAAATATTTACTGAGAACCTGTTAGATACCAGGTGCATTCTAGTGGTGCTGATGATGGTGTTGGGAGTGTGTACAAATGAATGACATTTATATGTACAACTGAATGAAAAAGATCATTTTCAGGCAGTCATGAGTGCTAAGACAGATAAAGATGGGTAACAGGCTTACCTAGGGTGTCCTGGAAGGCATCTCTGAATCAGACCTAATGGTGAGAAAGAGGCAGACTTGCAAAGATCTAGGGAGAAAGCATTCTAACTGCAGGGAACAACAAGGAAAAATGCCCTGAAATGACAAGCATTTGAGCATGCTTTGGGGAGGAAAAAAGACCCAATGTTGGAAACACAGAATATAGGAGAGTGGGGGGGGGGTGGAATCAGAGAGGAGAGCATGGTCCAAATTATGTAGGGTCTTATAGGCCATGGCGAGGTGTTGGAATGTTGTTGTTTGCAGCAAAAGCTTTTGGGATATGTTAAAGATGGGAATGATATATCTGAGCTGTGCTTTAGAGAGACCACCTTGGCCACCCTGCAGGGGGACTGGGGAGAGAGACCAGTTAGGAAGCCTGTACTGCAGTCCAGAAGAGATAGTGGAGGTCTAAAGTTAAAGCAGTGGAAAGAGTAAAATGACCAGGGACTATGGATATGATTAATTTTGGAGTGTGGACAAGAGACTGAATCCTAAGTCTGAGCATTTGGGAGGGAAGTGGTGCCATTTAGGGAAACGAAGATTAATGGAAATTGTGTAAATGGGTTTCTTTTGGCCAAGTTCAGTTTGAAACACCTGCTAGATATCCATGAGGAGGTAGCAATTGCTAGCTGGGTATACAAGGTCAGGTGAGATGCAGGCTGCAGATGGACATTTGAGAGTCATCAGCAGGGAGATTTTTGGCAAAATAGCAGCCACGGTGGCAGTATGATTTTTGGATCTTCCCAAAACCCCAAATAAAATAGACAGAACAATGAGATAACAAAACCAAAAACTTGGGCTGGGTTTATGGCTTAATGGTAGAGTGCTTGCCTAACATGTGTAAAAACCTGGATCCAATATCTAGCACCACAAAAAATCAAAACAAAACAAAAAACAACTTCAAAAACCAAAAGTCATAGACAACATTTATAATAAAACTAGGTGACAGGGTATGTCCATGAGCTCTAAAATACAATCAGGTGTGAAGGAACCATTAATAAATTGAGGCTTGTCTGGTTTTGGTACATGGAAGGCAGAGGGAAGGTGTGCCTGAGAATAGGGAACCTCAAAGTAGAAACAGATGTTAGTTGGAAAATGTGGTGGGCCAAAGTGAGAACAGCAGCTGAAATTGGGAAGGACTCTGCTCACTCCAGTAGCAAATAGAGTACAGGAAGCCCTTCAGTGGACCGAAGGACCCAGTATTATCTCTAAGTATAATACACTAATAAAAGCATTTAATAAAACCTGACTGCCAGAGCTTCCTCCCAGGATCCCTGTTGAAGAGAATCTTCCAGGAATGTAATAAAAATTGGACAGGGTAATAAAAACAGGGTAAATAAAAACAAAAGAAAGAGAAACTCCAGATAAAAGTTGGTGAGGGGAATAGAACCAGGAAATCTCAGAAAGCAAGCCAATATATATTTATATATACACACATACACATATATATATATAAATTTTATTTGTCTTAATTAGTTATACATGACAGTAGAATGCATCTTGACACATCATACATAAACAGAGTATAACTTCTCATTCTTCTGGTTGTACACGATGTGAATCACACCAGTCATGTAATCATGTATGAACATAGGGTAATATTGTCTGATTCATTCTACTATCTTACTTACCCCCAAACCCCCTCCCCTCCTATTATATGAAACAATAGAAGTGTGAGCTCAGTGGAGCTAGAAAGGGCATCTGAACAAAGCCTCTAACAGTGTAGGAAAATTTATTCCACAGAAAAATAAAATGATTCAATTCAAGGCCATAATATTTGCTATCCCCATAGAAAATGAAAGCACACCAGAAAGACATGCTTAAAATAAAACAAATGACTTGTGCTAGTTAGATTTCTGTAGCTCTGACAAAATGCCTGAGATAATATACTCAAAAGAAGGAAAGTTTTATTTTGGCTCATGGTTTTAGAGGTTTTAGTCCTTGGTCCTTGGCCCCATTGCCTTTAGACCTGTGGTATGGCAGAACATCATGGTGGGGAGTGCATGATGGAGCAAAGCTGTTTACCTCATGGCAGCTAGAAAGCAAGAAAGAGAGAGGAAGAACCTGGATATCAATATCCTCTCCAAGACCATGCCCCCAGTGACCTAAATTCCTCCCCCTAAGCCCCTCCTCCTAAAGGCTCCACCCACTCCCTGTAGTGCCACAGACTGGTAACCAAGCCTTTAGCACATCAGTCTTTGGGGAATATTCAAGATCCAAGCCATGACAATACCGTGTGTGTGTGTGTGTGTGTGTGTGTGTGTGTGTGAATAATATATATCATACTATTTTACGATGAGCTCAAAAGCATTTTAAAATTATATAACGCATGGAAGATAAAAAATGATTAGTGAAAAAGTGACAAATATTAAACATAGACAAAGAAGACCCAATACATGAATAATAGACACTGCAGGAAAAAGCAATACAAAAACAAAGCAGCAGAATGAATCCAAACAATGCTAATTCAAAAAAGCCCCATGAAATTAAAAATATGCATTTAAAGCTGTATATTGAAAGAGCAAATGGTGTGCCTGAGAAAAAGATCTAAAAGGAACAAAAAATATTCTAGTAAAATTACTGGGAGAAAGGAAAAAAAATCCTTTAGGCATCCAAGAATAAAGGGTAGGTGTCTTTAAATGGGAAAGGAAATGATATCACCATCCGACTTTTCTACAGCCATATGTTATGACAGAAGAAAATGGAATAACACATTAAAGGTACTCAAAAGAGAAAATGTGAACATGGGCCAAGGATTTTATATTCAGCAAAATTGACCTTCAAGTATAAAGAGCATAAACTATTATTAACATTGCATATAAGAATTGAGAGAATATTGTTCCCATGAGCCTGTCCTTAGGAATCTGCTGGAGAATGATTTCAGACAACCAAATGACCAGAGAGACATGGACACAAAGCAGGTGGTGAGTGTTAAACAGTAACAGGTAGGACCAAGACAAAGTGAGGGCAACAGGGATATCATGGCAGGTGTTGAGCAGGTGAACTGGCAAGGTGGACATAGCCTTTAAAATGGGGCATGTGGAGATCATGTGTGCAAAGCATTTGCAGCTTTTTTAGTAATCATGACTTGCTTATGGTGGTATTAGTAGTCTAATTGTTAGCCTGAGACTGTTGTATGTATAATGTGGGATAAAGCAAGTGAATAATTATGGGTCCTTCTATCATTTCTGTGCCCTCAAGGGGCAGGATTCTCAGTTCAAAAGAATGGATGTACAGAGTAATATAAAAGAGAGAGCACTGTAGAGCTGAACTTGAATTTTAATTTGTGTGTGGTAGACAGATAGATGATAGATGATAGATGATAGATAGATAGATAGATAGATAGGGACATATCTCCTCTTCCAGATCTGTCCCCTGAAAAAGGTCTAGAAACTTTGGCTAATAGATGGAATGAGCAGCTCATGTCAGATTATGGTCATGGTCCAACATTTCCCATTGAAAAGAACTGGGGCTCCATGAAGCAGTGGCGACCCAGGTCTGGGTAGCAGATGTACAAGGTGAGCCTGGAACGTGCCCTGTCAAAAAAGCGTAAGGAAGCTGGGCGTGGTGGCGCACGCCTGTAATCCAAGCGACTCGGGAGGCTGAGTCAGGAGGATCCCGAGTTCAAACCAGCCTCAGCAACTTAGCGAGGCCCTAAGCAACTCAGTGAGACCCTGCCTCTAAATAAAATACAAAATAGGGCTGGGGATGTGGCTCAGTGGCCGAGTGCCCCTGAGTTCAATCCCTGGTTCCAAAAAAAAAAAAAGCGTAAGGAGTCAACTTAGATTACCACTTGCCATTAATGATACTTTAGACTCTAATAAAAATAGTAATTGCCTTAAATTGAAACCCGTGTTTAAAAGTGGGTTTAATATTTTTACATTAATGAGTTCATAATGACATACTAAAAATTAACTAATTGGTCATTTCTGAGGAGGTCAGGGAACCAATTTATCTTGAAAAATGGGCAAATAAAAGGAAATAAGCATATATCCTGTCATTCCTCTCTGAACTGCACTCCTGGGTAACCAAATAATAGATGAAGGGCAGCATCTCTGTATAAAATTATTCTGATACGTGAAGACTAAAATGAATTATGGATCTAGGGTTGAAATTTTAGACATGGAGAACCAATAACTGCTAGTACTAAAAAAAAAAAAGCAAACAACAGACGTTATGTGCCTTCTGATCCTGATGAAAGAACAGAGCCTCACCACAGTCTTGGCTAAAGGATTGAACTTGAACCTGATCAAGCCTCAGAATCCAGCTGCGAAGGTCAGGAATGCAGCCAGGGGAATATGTTGAGCTGCCATGAGATGCAGAAACAGCATGTAGGTGGTAGGACGCTCCACAGGGCCAATGAGCAGATAAATTGTCAAGGAAGGAAAGAGATGAAGACTCTGTAAACTAAAAGTCTTAGTAGACATAGTCTCAAAAAACCAGGCAAGACTAGGAACACAGTAGGTTGGTAAAAACCTTGAAAGAATACAAAGACACAAGTGATTACACTGTAAGTCAGGGAAGTGGTTTCTTTTGGAGGGGAGAAGGGGTCTGTGGTTAGAATGGGGCAGTCAGGGCCTTTGGGGTGGCTGACAAAGTTCTGTCTCTTAACCTCATAGCAATTTACTAAGCCATTTATTGGTTTTGTGTGATCTTATGTATCAAATATGAATGCAATTTAAAGCCATGGAATGAATGAGTTCATTTGGAAGAGATTATAGATAGGGAAAATAAGACTAAGGCTTGGAGACCTTCCAACATTTGCAAGTCTTGTAAGGAGAGATTGAGGAGGAGCTATCATGGAGGCATGTGTTAGTCCATTTTCTTTTACTATAATGCAATACCTGAGGTAGGCCAACTTCATGAAGAAAAGAGGCTTATTCATCTCTTAGTGTTAGAGGCTGAGATTCCAAGATTAGACAGGCCCCTGACTTTAGCCTCTGGTGAGGGGCGTAGGGCAGATGGCATCACAATGACAGGAGTGTGTGCAGGAGCAAGACATCATATTTCCAGACAGGAAGTCAGAGAGATGAGTGAGATGAGCTTGCTCCTTTTATAACAACCCTTTCTCAAAATCTACCTCAGGATCTATGTGATCCTGATCTATCTCATCCTTCTGAGAGCAGCGTGCCCAGTTACCAAGGACCTCCCACCAGGCCCCACTGTCTCTCACACTGCCACACTAAGGACTGAGCTTCCCACAGATGAACCTCAGGGAACAGACCATGTCTACGCACAGCGAGACAGAAGGCTAGGAAGCAGCAGATGCGTGTCAGATGAGGGAAGCTTAGAGAAGCAGAGTGCCACCAAGGGGCTCAGTGGAGTGAGCCTGGACAAGTCCCTGGCTTTGGTGTATTACAGTGATGGTTCAGTGAACCCTGACCCCCTGAGGAGGGGATGGAAACCCCGGGCAAAAGGTTGAGGTGAGAATGGGAAGTGACATGGACATGGTGAGTAAAGACCACAGTTCCAAGGAACCTTGAGTGACATAAAGGAAGGGCGAGGGGTGCATCAGGAAACCCGGGCACAAGTGAATCCTACCCAGCCCTGATGGCAGGGATGCCCTGGTTGGAAGATGAGCTACAGGGTCTGTTCTGCTGAGGTCCATCCACCCCCCACACCCTGCTCCTGCCAATGAGGGATATTGAAGACAGAGTGGCTGCCAGGCAGCCGGCAGCCAGCAGGAGTTCTGTGTACAGGGCCAGCAGGGCAGGAGGCATCAGGCTTTTGGGCAACTTCGCCAACTGTGGAAAGGAGATGCCAATCAGATCAAAGCTGTCGGCTGGGATTTCTGCTCTGTCACCACCTGCTTTGGCAACGCCGAGAGAGAATCAATTCTCCCTGTGTCTTGTCCATGCCTTCCCTTTGAAGGCCAGAAACAGCCATTTCTCATCCCAGAGGCGGAGGAGAGACTGGCACTGATGATGTGACAGGCTGAGGCTGGGGGAGTCAGCCAGGAGGGGGCTGCTCTGCTCCTCAGTGTTGAGCAGCCCCTGTTGCAAAAGATGGGAGCTGTGAAGTTGAGGTTGAGAGGTTTCACAGCAGGCCTGACACCCTCCTCAGAGCAAGCTGGCAATTTAAAGGCACATTTGTGACCCTTGATCCACACTGGCCTAGTGTTCTCCCCCTTGTGAGTTCGTTACCGGTGCTCCGGATCCCCACTCTATAGCCACCCACACAGTGGACAGAGGATGTCTGGCAGGATGGCCTAGTGATAAAGAGCCAGGCGTGGGTCTACTCAGCTGTGTGGAAATAGTAATGGTGCCTACCCCACAGAATTACTGTCAGGAATGTGTTACTATGCCTAAGTGCTTATAGCAGTGTTTGGTCTGGCCTAGAAGTTTCTAGTAGGTTCTTCCTGCTTTACTGTCCCCTCTGTCAGAAACTAATGACATTCCTGCATGTCTGAGCCTGGACCTCCTCCTCCAGGCCTATTCCATACCCAGAATTCTCTGGGTTACCCCAGTTTTTTAGATGAGAAAACTGAGGCCTATGGGGGAGGAATCTCATTCTACTGCTAATACCTCTCTATTCTGTATTTCTCTGAGACAAAACATTTGGACGTGTCTTATTTATATATCTGCCCCATTACATTATGGGGCAGTTTGGAGGCCTAAATGGATTCAGGTGTATGTGTCTATCAGCAGCCTTTCTACTCTCAGGTAATAATATTCAGCATCAGTAATGCGTATGCAGTTGCATTGGTGGTGAACTTGCTCTGAACTGGCTCAGTCACATGACCATTTAACATCCCAGCAGCAGGCCGAAGCTAAAGGTGATTCTTGTGGCTATACCCAGAGTCAGGCTAACAAGATCACACATGGACCAACCCATTACCCTTGTTGTGGGACTGCAGCTGACCTCACACGTGCTCCAATCTGGTCCACCAGGATAGCCCATCTGTTGGCCAAAGCCTGTGTTTGGGAAGTGCAGATGGCTGGTTTGCATGACATGGAACAGCTTGGGACCTGGACTACATGGGCAATTGGCTGAACTTTTGCAGATCCAACCAGATGTTTGGCATCACACAGGGGCAGATTGTCCTTCCTCCCCTTCTGAGCCTATGGTCAGCCTCTGGGGGTTTTAATAAAATGCTGGAACCTGACTGGACTCTACAACTGTTAGATTGAGTGCAACATCTGATTGGAGTTAGGTCACTGGGAAAGTCATACACTGTCCATGCATCTGCTTTTGATTTGGAGACCAAGGGGATGCAGGAAGATCACACAGAGCCTCTCACAGTGGCAGTAGCTTCTGCCTTTCCCTCCACATGAATGGCAGAGGCTCTAGCTAGAGTAAGAGTAGAGGCTGGGGCATCCCCACAGGAATGTACAGACCCTACATCATCCATAGGCATCTCATGGCCCTGACTTCTGCTGGGACTCTGAGCATCATGCCCCACAATGCCCATGTAGACCTCTTGCCAGAGAGAGCAGATGAACTGCCAACAAGTGAGTATCCCAGCATTGCCTGGGAGTCTTGGAGGAGCTCTCTCTGGGATCTGCCTGGGATCCTGGCCTCCCGGGTTTGAACCAGAAGGAATTGTCCCAGTGACTAATGACTCTTGCCCTTTAGTCAATCCCTTTCTGGTGAGATCCTCAGTTAGCAGGTCTGTAAAGTGCACTGGTCTCTTCCATCCTTCTCTTGACCGTGTGCTTTGCAAAATGCTTTAATTATGGGCCATCGCCTAAGTTGCTCTCTCCTTATATGAGTCCAAGGGCTGAGGCTTCATTGATGTGCCCAGTCCCACCTCATATTTCTGGTGTCTTCCAAGCTGGGCCAGGGGCCTACCAGTCTGAGGGAGGCAGGACCTTGGATGAGCTGTGGGGCCTTAGGAGAGCTGTGGTTGTGTAGGGTGCACTTCCAGGCACCTTCCCTGGGGCAGGTTTCTGGTAAATGTTCCAGAACCCCCCGGCTGCATTCTGCTCCTTCCTCATATATTGCCAGCATTGAGCATTTTCCAGGTGCCAGGTGTTGTTCTGAGCCTCTGTGTGCACAAACTCACTCGCCATCCATAGCCTCTTCCACTTTGCAATGGAGGAATTGGAGGCATGGAGAAGGTAAGAACCTGGTCTCAGTGTTCTCAGCAGAGAGGTGGCAGAGCAGGTGTGCTCCCTTAAGGACTGTGCACTCCTGCCTTTATGCAAAGAACAAACATGCAGATTTCCCTCAACAAGTGGCTTCTGTTCATGGGAATGCATCAGAGGGGACATTAACCTTTCAAGTCAGAGACAAAACGCCTCTGTTCTCATGGATATCAGATCCATACAAGTGTATCTGTGTGCAACCAGACACATACATATTAACAAATATTTGCTGCCTTCCCTTCATTCATTCATAATTAATCATTCATTCAAACTACAGCCAAAGCCTCTTGGGCCCTAGTGAGCGTTGTGGTGGATGCTGGCGCATTGACTCCAATGCAATCCCTGCCCCCTGCCTGAAGGAAGTTGTCAGGCTAAGAGGAGAGGTAGACCTATAATAAATATGCAGTACTTCATGGTAGGTGTCGCTGTAGAGGGATGTGTAACCTACCATGGGGACAGAGGACCCAATATGACCTGAGAATCTGGAGACTGAGATCTCAGCTCAGAAAAGATTTTTAAAAAGGCAAAAAGGTGTAAAATAGAATCTTAGGACCCTGTGCATGCCTGTAGCCACAACAACTCAGGAGGCTGAGGCAAGAGGATCACTTGAAGCTAGGGTTTGAAGCCAACCTGGAAATATAGTGAGACTCTGGCTCAAACACAAAAATAAAACAAAAATAGAATCTCAGAGTTAGCATAAGGAATACCTGCGTTCAAATTCTAGCTCTGTTGATTACTGCCTGGGATATTGTTGCAAAGATGACATGTGAAAGGACCCAACCCAGAGTCCAGCACTTATGAGGTCTTAGGGACATTTCTTGAATTTTTCTTTGGAATGAGCTCTGTGATCTTGAACAAGCTCCTTTGGCCTCAGTTACCCCTTTTACAAAATGGGAGTGATAGTATCTGCCTTGATGGGAGTAAGGAAAAAACAATTTACAGGGGGTGCAAGGCCTTTAAAATGTGAGATTTAGTCTGCATTTTATAACCAGCACAGGGAGGCCAGGGTGGGAGTGGTAGTAGTGGAAGCCAGGCTCTCTGTTAAGGGCACACATGGCAGAATCAATTCCTTTAAGATGCTTGGCTGAAAGACCCTAGAGATGGCGACAGAGTCAAGAGCAATTCTCCTGGCACCCTGGTCTCTCCCGTGAAATGACTGTCAAGCACTTTGCAGTGACAGAGTCTTTCGTAAATACTTCCTAATAACAACAACCTTCAAGATTTCCAGGGGAAGTGGGCCTGGCAGGAACATTCGTGAAGCTCTGGGTGTCTGTTAAATCCTGGCTCCATCAGACCTGGGTGAGTTGAGCTCTAGGACTTGAGAATGTTTAGGAAGCTGAGTGGGACTTGGGCTTCCTCTTTGCCCTGGGCCAGGGGGACCTGAGCCCCTGTAAGACTCATGATGCTACCATCCCCGCTGTCAATAGGTTGGGTTTTCTGTCATTTAGACATTTTACTTTGGAGTTTTAATTAGTAGGAGACAGACAGGAAAGAAGGGCCGAAGGGCTTGTTCTCTGCCTGGTAGAGGGAGAGTGGGGCTGCAGACGACAGCAAGAAAAATATTAGCCACCATTGGGGCTATGCCAGGCCCTAGAAAGTGGGTCAAATCAGTGTCCCCACACGGACTTGTCTACCAGAGAATGGAGCATTCTTTTCCCCAGGAAGAGGAGATGGGGAGGAAGCAGGAGAGATGGGTGGAAGGAGCAGCATGGCTCAGGGTGGAAGGGATGGCGTTTGTATAAAAGGACTCACGGGGAGATTTATGTGGAAGTTATCACTGGAAAAAGCCATGGTTCTAAGTGGAATATTAATGGCATCCATTTTCTTGCCATCTCCTGCAGGAACACTTTGGAAGTGCAGGGGAAAAAATCTCTTTGCAGTAATAACTGTTATTTATATAAGAGAACAGCATTGGATATATCAAAATGTGAGGTTTCAAGGTAATAACTGGACCCTCAGAATCATCATTATCTATTTAAAAGGCAATTTCTAGGCTTGGAAATTGATAGAAAAAAATGGCTCAATCCTTCCACGGTGGTAAATAAATTTGTGTTTCATTTTTATGATTTGATTTCATTCTGAGTCCGATGAGATTGGATGACTGAAGGGAACTGAGGAGGATGTAACTGGGAATGACCTTCCAAGCACATCCTTATTGATGTCCAAGTTCGACTGTTGGGCAGAGGCCTCTTGTTTCCATCCTGGACACAGCTGGAGGGAAATCAGTGGAGACAGAGGAGGCAACTCCTGCCAGAGTCCACTGGGCACTTCTAGAAGACTTACTACCAGCCCTGTAATTCAGCCTCTCCCACCTGCCTAGTTAACCACTGTGGGTGAATGTTTTCCTGAAATTTTTTTCCATTCATATTCTTTCTATACATTTTTTTCTTTAAAAAATAGGGATCATATTTTAGATACTGTATTTCAATTTGCCCTTTTCATTATATTGGATGACTTTCCATATCAGTTCATCTGAGACTGTACCTATTGTTATACTTTGAATCTTGAATGTTCCCCAAAGGCCTGTGTATTAAAGGCTTGATCCCCAGTGTGGCGATATTCAGAAGTGGTTGGAACCTTTAAGAGCAGGGGCCTCCTGGGAAGTCTTCAGGTCATTTTGCATGCCCTTGAAGAAGGTAGTAAGACCCTAGACCCTTACCCACCCATTGCTTCCTGGCCATGTGTATCCTGCCTGGTCACCGGGCTAAAAACAGTAGGGCTGTCTGATCATGGTCTATGAACTGAAACCTCCAGAACTGTGAGCCAGAACATTTTTTCTTTATGAGTTGATTAGCTCAAGTATTTTTAATAGCAACAGAAAGCTGATTAATACATCTACTTGCTTTGAAAAGCTGTATGCTCCTTCTTTATGTGACTGTACCAACATTTAAGTAACTTCCCTTCTTGATGGGCATGTGGGTTGTTTCCTTCCCTGTACCTTAGTCCATGTACCTTTGCAGGAGGATTTCTAGAGAACAGTTCCCAGAAGTGAAAGAATTGGGTGAAAGGTTATGAACATTTTAAATTAGAATCCATGGAGTATTTTTGACTTTGAAAAATAAAGTCTGGCCATCTCTGTCCTCTAGGTCAGATGGGTTCTCTCGATGTCAGATCTGTGGGCAAAACTGTGGAAGACCTTTTGGTGATTAGTGGCTTTGCTCATTCAGGGGCCAGGCAAAAGAAGAAGGGAAGAAGATGCAGCTGGTTTTGGAACGTGGCTGTTTAGCTCATCCCCCTGCTGGCGAGTGGTATGGCCTGGGGGGTATTCCAGAGGAGAGTGAGATCGCCTTGCTCCTCTGCTGGTGAGGACCAGAGCTGTGGTGAGGACATTCCCACCCTGGGCTCCAGCTTTGCTGCTGATGAACTCAGGACTTGATGTGCTTTTTAACTCCTTCCTGGGTGAAATAGGGACCATCACACACACTTCATAGTCAGTTTAAGGATTGAATGTGATCATTCTTGTAATAATGCTTTATAAAGTGTTGCTTAAATATCAGCATCCTTTTTTTCTTTTTTCTTTTTTGTGGGCAAAGAAGGAAGTTTATTTGGTGAATGCTGACAGCAAACATCATCCATGAAAGACCAGGTGAGAAAGGTGTTTTGACAGGGGAGCCTAGGAAGCCTCCAGGGTCACATACAAGTCCCACACAGGGCAAGGCACAGGTTCAGGGAATCCCAGGAATGCCCTCAGCATTCAGCACCGTCCGGACAAGCTCTTCACAGTTGATACAACCATTGCTGTCCTCATGCCCCACCACCTGCATTTCCACTTCTTCCTCTGTCATCTTCTCACCCAGTGTGACAAGGACATGACAGATTTCAGCATCCATGACAGTACCATTCCCTTCTGTGTCAAACACCCGAGGACCTTCAACACGATCCTCCTAGGGTCCCGGGTCCTTGTTCTCGGCCACAGTCTGCAGCATGGGCAAGAAGGGCTCAAAGTCCAGCACCTTTCCATTCATCTCATCACTCTTGGGGTCCCCAGGACCTTGAGAACCTTGGTGTTGGTGGGGTTCTGGCCCAGAGCCCTCATCACTTCCCCACACTGGCTGGACAGGATTCTGCCATCACCTGTTCCTCAAACAGCTGGAAGGCCTCCTTGAATTCTTCGATCTGACCCTCTGTGAAGTCACACATCTCGACTGCTCAGCTCGACGGACTGTCAGAGTCTTTGTTAGTAAAGAATCTGAGGTTTTGAGATGATCAGAGTGTTCCTATCCTCCCCACAGTGCCCTGGAACCTAAAGGACAGATGCCTGTTTTTCCTTTTTGCCCAAGTTATTAAATCTCTGTAAGCCAGAATGTCCCCTTTTTGAAAAGCTGAGTGAGGTACAATTGTGTAAGGGACTCAGCTCTGCTGAGATTAGTAGCATTTTTTGGTTTTCAGCGCTGGGGATTGAACTCAGGGCCTCGCACATGCTAGCTGAGCACTCTACCAAATGGGCTACATCCCCAGTCCCACTGGTAGCATCTTTAGCCACAGAGCATGTATCCAGCTTGCTGCACCCGAACAGCAGTGCTCTTTAGATAGAGTGTGGGACAGGTAAGCAGGTAGGTAGGTGAGTAGGACAGGTGGATAGGTGGATAGGTAGGTAGGACAGGTGGATAGGGAGGGAGGGAGAGAGGATGGGTAGATGGGTAGATGGTCCTTTGAGAAAACAAACTCTTCCTTCCCTTGCAGCCAGGAGAGGAGGACCCTGTGCCCTCAGAGCACAAGGACACAGGTGGAGTGCTGACGTGGGAAATGACCCAGGAGCCAAGGGACTGTCCCAGAAGCCAGTTGGGAGGGGCTTATGTGCACCGAATGGCAGAACAAAGATTCTGTTTTCAGTCAGCTCTACTCTACTCCAGAGAAATTGAGAAACATTAATGAGTCATGTGCGTAGGCCCACAAGTGCTCTCTGTCATCCTCAGGGATGCCAGGCCCTGCAGCAGAGGGCAGGGAGAGCTCCGGTTTCTCACTTTCTCTTAGCACCTCGCTCCTAGAGTTTTAAACTCATACAACTTTTGAATTAACCCGTGAAGTCCCAAGTTTTCTATTCTGCAAATATTTAAATGAAATTGGTACAGATGCATTGAAGTTAGTTGGAAGTCATAATTAGTGCTTCCAATTGAATATCAATTAAATTATTAATGATAATTTTATTGATATTAAAATTAACAAATATTATCACTGATCATTCACCTATTACTCTTCTCTAAAGAATAAAACTCTAAAAACATAAAGATTCACATTAAAACTACCATAAGTTGGTCAGTCGAAGGATTTTAGGCATTTTATAATGGGATGTTGGGATATAATGTGTTAATAAAGTCACTCCATAGGATAGGTCAACAGAGTGGTTAAGGCTATGGAGTTGAAATCCTAGCTCAACCGCTGGTAAGCTGTGTGACATTGTGCAAATCACTTAACCACTCTAAGTCAGGGTTCCTTTATTTCTGTAACATAGTAATGATGCCTTTCTCATAAGCTCAGTGTAAGAACTAAATGAGATAAATACCTAGAACATAGGAAGCACTTGGTGAGGTATAGCATCCCCAAAGTAACAGCTGTATGTTATTGCCAAACTCTAACAAGTAATTAAGGTCCACACGCTCAGGACTTCCTGGTATCAGCAAACAGGACTGCCTCGATGTGCTAACAACCCCTAACGAGGACTTGATCATCACAAAAGTAAACAAGCAATTAGGGGGTGAGGAGAGGCTTTTTTCCTCAGCGCATCCTATTAATCTGCTGGTCGTTGGTTCACATTAGTTGGAAGCTGATTAACTCATGTCCCAAGTCACTGGGCTGCTTCAGTTCTGAGTCAGACCTGCGTGTCCCCCACCTGTCCTGGCTTGCTGCAGTCGCCTCCCCTCCTGGGATTTGTGACAAACTGAGTCAGTGTTTTGTTTTCAGGGTGGTGGAAATGTCTGGAGGGATGCCAGGCAGTGATGGAGAAAGTCCCAAACTCCATGAACAGATCACCCCAGGTGTAGGCAGGAGTGCTGAGGTGCTTTGAGGCTGATGAAAACCTTAGGCTTAGACCAATAGCTAAGGTTTTAGGAACTGCTTTAGAAGACTCCAGAACAATATGGGAGGTGAAGGGTCGAGGAGAGGTGTGTGGGCTTCCGGGGTTCCTGGTTCCATCTGTTGTTCCCATTTGTGGTGGTTTTGCTTGAACACAGCCCAATATTACCATGGATATTTTTGGCACTGTTAATATCAGGAATATTATGGTCAGATACTAAAATTGGGATTTTATCAAGGTGCATGTGGGCACAGGCCTGGGTTTTCAAACCTCTTCCTCTCCAGTGTCCTTTCCAGACAAGACCCAGGGCGAGGGCCATGCGGGTTGGAATCCTTAACGGGATGAGCGAACTTGACTGTCTGTAACCCAAGCCCATGATCCAGTAACTAAGTGGTTTAATTACGCTTATCACTGCTACCCTGAGCCAGGCGCTTCTGTGGATTAATGTAGCTAATTCAATATCCTCTCTAAGAAGCACTGTCAGGGAACGTGATTCTGCTCTGTGGAGCAGCCTGCGGCCTCTCCCCTCGCCACCAGGGCCCTGGCTGGGAGCCTCTGGAGGTCTCTGGAGAGCCTACTGACAGGTTAATCCCTGCCCTCCGGTCTCCTGCTCCCTCCTCCAGGCTGGGCTGTGCTGGCCACTGGAAACCTTGTGGAGCCTTCCCTTCCTCCTCCCACCTCTGTCTGCCCCCGCTGAGTACTTTTAATTTGCTTGGAATAATTGATTCTGTCTCCTTCTTGCACCTCATTTTCTCCTGGCTTTTATTTATCTCCTTGGTGGAAGCAGCTTTGGGGAGAAGACAGGGTTGGGTACTGTGTGGTGGGCAGGTGCGTGAGGCTGCTCTGGTTCTGAAATCCAGTTTGAATGTCTCTCCCACGCACTGGTGACCTCAGGGCTGTGTTAAGTCTCAAAAGCACCCGGCACATAGGAGAGCGATGGTGTGGGAGAATGAAAACCGATGACGAGCTGTGCTTTGTGTTTTCTGGCTGGGGTGCTTGCCCCTGGCTTTTCCCTGATGGCAAAAGCCCTCCCGTCCCTCGGTCCTGCTCACCATTCACAACAGGACTGGAAACTCTTCCCTCTGTAAGGCCCTCCCCATCACCTCCAGTTCTTCTCATGGAAAAGGCAAGGTTTCCAATGAAACCACCAGGCAGTGGATGGTCCAGCGTCCCTTGGGATTGGAGAGCAACTGGGCAGCTACAGCTTTCCATCTGCCTAAGATTGTTGCAGCAACCTGCCTGTCTTTCCTGCTAACTCTTAGAAAGCCTCTTCGTTTTTCTCAGAACAGCATTGGTGCCCTTTAGCCAAATTCTGAGTAGTCTGTATCTCTGTGGCGTGTGCTGGGAACTGGGCCGGGAATTGAGATCAAAAGACCTGCACTATCAAACCAGCCCTGAACATGGTACTGGCCACCCGCTGCCTGGATGGGAAGCTTAGTGGGTTCCTGTTTCTAACTCCTTTGCCTTGGCTCTGCAGCTATTTTTAAGTTATTTAAGCCCTGTCTCTTCCTTCTAATGATCTGTGAGGATTAGAAATTGGCCAGGGTGGGTATATTTAAGCAAGAATGAGAGAGAGCTCCAGAGAGGTTGGGATTTTGTAGGCAGAGTTGGATCTGTGCTCAGCTCTGTGGTACTTTTTTTCTTTTTTGCTGTAACATCCCACCCCCACCTCTGACATCAGCCCAGTGTTCTGCTGATCTCAGGTAGCTGGGGAAAAACAGAACACTCCAGAACTCCAGAGTAACTGGCTTCTGGGCACTGGCAGGCTGTCGCAGGCTAGGAAGAAGCCCCACCTCTTTCCTGAGGCATCAGACAGGGAAGGTTGGACATTGGGGCCAGAGAGTCTCTATTTGCCCTGCTCACAAGTGGAAGGGGTGCTGTGAGGAGCAGAGTGTGGAGAAGCCCACAGCCCTGCCTCTGCCCCCGGTCCCCTGCTGTTGTGGAAACCATTTGGCTGCTGGGATCAGAGCTATCCTCAGGTCTCTCCAGGCAGGAGGGGGTGGTGCAGGACAGAGCAGAGGAACCCTTCAGAAGGAATGACACTGAGACCCCAAACATCTGGGTCTGCCTGCCTGCAATGAGGGCTTAGCCAAGCAGCAGACACAGCTTCCTGGGGGACAGACGCCAGGGTGGAGGTCCAGGAGTCCAGCACCGCTTTGCAGCAGGGCCTTCTCACCCAGGCAAACTGCGATGAAGAGGCCCCCAGCAGTGTGGCCCTTCCACATCTCATGGGGCTCCCCTGGGTGGGCAATGGGCTCCGTGGGCTTTAGAATCATTTTAAAATTTATTTAGTTTATTTTTTGATGTTAGATTAGAACGGGAAATCAGTCTGGGGGGGTCGCAGGGTTAGGGTTCTGTACTACACGTGCCCCTTGTCAATGTGCTTTCCTAGTGGTGCGACGGGGGCAGGAAGGCCAGATGCTCAGGGGTCCTGGTGTAAATGATTCATTTTACAGCTAGGTAAACTGAGGCAGAGAGGAACAATGACTTCCATGAGGTAAAAGGCTACTTTGTGGTAGAGTTGAGACCAAGACTCAAGGTTGTTGACCCCCAGGCTAATAACTCAGTGAAAGGATGGGGTACTGCCACGTGAGCATCAGATTGGAGCCTCTCGTATCTCACACAGTGTTCCATTCACAGTAGTCATAAAAACACGTACTCTCTGACTTGGAAAAAAATTGTCGAGCTGTGTGGTATTGGTACGCCCTGCTCCTGCCTTGTTTATAAATGGGGATCTTGGAAACCTCCTTTTCTGTCATTACACCCCCTCGTCTAGGAGGAAAGCTCCTCAAAGTGAGGTTCTTTATGTTCCATTTTATTAAAATAACAATAACTTTGGATTAGCCAGTCTGGAATGGAGACAGTACTGAGAGCTTCAGATAAATGATTCCATGCCATCTTCACCAAGTCAGGACGTAGATAGTGTTGTCCTTATTACAGAGGAATCATAAGTTTGGAGACATTTTAGTCATTTGCCCAAATCACACAGCTGGTGAGTGGTGGTGTCAGGATCTGAGCCCAGGTCTGTAGGTTGCAATGAAACACAAGTTCAGGGAGGCCCGTTAATTGCAGAGGGTTCCTTGCAACAGCATCCTTGCGTCAAACTTGACCTGTGTGCAGAGGAAACCGGGTGAGAAGACTCGGTGTGCGTCTCAGCAGAGAGCAAGTGGTTCTTTCTGCCATGGCCCCCCAGGCACACTCACCACCTGGACCTGCTACTTTGAGGGCAGTTAAGCAGCTCTCTACAGCAAGCTCAGAACTCATGCCTGGCAGGATCCAGCAGAGCCCTGCCAGTGGCTGCCAGTGGGAAGCAAGTGGCAAAGAAGCTGCTGAGCCAAGGGCAGGGGACCAGGCAGGAGGTGCTACTGTGCCATTACGATTTAAAAATAAAAAGACAAAAGAAAAAAGCCTCATGGGTTCTTGGTAGATCCAAATCCTAATTTGCATCTCATCTGGGAGTCATTTGCATAAAAGTCCTATTGGTAGCTTTATGAAATGAAATAAATAAAATGAATGGGCAGATGGGCCTGCCAAGCAGACTCATACACCTGTGCTCCGAGGGGGAAGCTACTGCTTCCTTGGGGATCTCTTGAGAGTCTCCAAGAACCCCTTCGACTGTGGCTCTGGGTGTGGGGTGGGCTGGGGAAGGGCAGGTTTCAGGACACAGGTTTCAGAGGAGGCAGGGAGGTCAGGTTCTCAGTCAGGCAGCCTCTTGGATGCAGTATCAGAAGCCCCCTGTTCTACTAGGACACAGTTGTGTGGGTTGTTCCAGGTCTTTGGTGCCATCTTGAAGACAGCAGTTTGTTTTCCTAAAGGGTCTTCTTCCTCCTCAGCCCCGTTGGGCTTCTGGGATGGCTTTGTGCTTCCCTGAACAGCAAGTCTCAATGTTGAGTGAGCAGGATAAGCCTGGGAAGCTTGCCAGTGTCCACAGACACTGCTGCCGATGCCAGGAGTGGAGCCCAAGAGTCTCTAGCAGGCAACTGGGGGTGGGAAGCCACTTCCCGAGGAACCTGCTCCCAGGTGGGGGTGGCAGGAACTGGTAAGATACCAAGTGTTCCCTGCCAGGTGGCAGGGCAGCTGCATATCCCAGCAAACCTGGGTCCTTGCATCAAACTCTCCGTGTGTCTTTCTTACAACCTGGAAAGAGATGATTGACTGTTTGTGACCCAAGAGGGTCACTCAGTAAGGAAGCTGGAGGGTTTGATACACAACCTAGTTCTTCAGATTCAAATCATAAAGCACGTTAGGGGAGATCCTTGAGAATGAAGCCACTGTTCTATTGGTGTAGTTTCCTGGTAAGTGGAAGTAGAGGATGTGACCTTGCAAAGGGAGTCACCTCAGCAGAGACCCCTCCACAGTGTCTAATACTAAAGTCCTGAGGGACAGGGCCACATCCAGAATCACCCAGCCTGCGAGGGTGCAGCCAGACTACATCTCAGGGTACCAAGCCCAGTTTGGTCTCATACCCATAGACAGTTTGACAGAATTGGCCCCATGACCCTTAAAGGTCATCCCATTTATTTTTTCTTTCTCTTAAAGTATTTTTCTTGAAGTACTTTCTCTAAGTACTTTTCTTAAAGTATTTTTCTTTTTCTTAAAGCTGTCTCACTTTCAATAAGTGATTTTACCTTCTACCTTTTCTGGATCAGTGGGGCAACAAGGAGCATAGAACCCTTCAGAGGGGTCAGGTGAAGACTCGGTCTCCTCCCCCAGGTCAGTACTTTCTTTATCAACCCTGGTTGTCACTATCTGCACAGCCAAAGCACCCAACAACAATGATTGGCGCCCCACAGCTGATGCTAACCCTGTGCACCTGGCTCCACGGGAGGTCATAGGAGGCCCCCTCCCGTCCAGGGTGGGGAAGCAGGAAGCTTTGCCTTGACTGCAGAGGCCCTTCAGCTGCCTCTTCCTGGGTTCTGCCCTCCTCCTCCTCCACTCTCACTCCATCTTGCAGCCTCCAGGGACGTGGTCCTGAGGGAACAGGGTGCCCCCCCCTGCCAGGTGGAGGCTCATGAGGGAGGTGTCACCTGCTCTTCCCATCATGTCCTTGGCAAGGGAGCAGCAGAGCCCAGGATGGGTGGTTTGGAGGTGAGAAAGCTCTGGAGTTTTGCCCAGGTTCCCCCAGAGCAGGAAAGAGATGCTTCCATGGGTCCCTGCTTTGCAGACAGCCTGTTCAGGTGAACCCCAGGAATGTGGAACAGGGGCTCAGGTGAGGGGCGGGTGCCCAGCAGCTGTTGGCTTGAGACTGGGGAGTAGAGACAGATACCAGAGCCTGGGCCAGCAACTGAACAATGACACCACAGTGAGGGGTGTGTGTGAGGGAGGGGAACGAGAGGAAGACGGTGGGTGTGGAGAAGGTAGATCAGGCGGTTTTACTTCAGAAACAAAACAAGCAGACCGGTCTGGAGATACTAGCACTTAACTTCATCTTTGTCATTCACTAGCTCTGTGACCACAGAAAAGTGACCAAATTTCACTGGCTCTCAATATCCTCTTTAGTAAAATTGAAATCACATCCATTCTCACTGGTGTGGTTAGACAAAAATGAAATAGATGAGTCCCATCCAGATAACAGGAGACTGGATCCCTGATAATACTGAATTTGAGCGAGAGGCTAAACGCCCTGTCTTCTTTCTTGGCCAAACAGTCATGACTTTCACTTGAATTGGTTCCGCATCCAGCCCACATCCAGGGCTTAGGTGCCATGGGGTTATGATAGGTAAAATGCAACTCAGGCTCCTTCCCCAGAACTGCAGGCCTGTGGAAACTGAAGAAATCAGAACCTGACTCTTCTTTATTTCATTTTTTAAACATCTTTAATGAGAGGAATTCATATACTGTACAATTCACTCATTTAAAATGCACAATTAAACAGTTTGGGGCATACTCTCAGAGGGGTGCAACCACCACTGCAGTCACTTTTCGAAAAATGTTATCATTCCTAAAAAGAGCCTCATCCCTTTTAGCTATGGTTCCTTAATACCCGAATGTCTCCCAGGCCCTGGAAACCACTTACGTACTTTCTGAATCTGTAAATATACCAATTTTGGATATTTCCTATAGAGGGAACCATACAGCATGTAAGCCATTTGTGTCTGGCTTCTTTCATTTAGCATATTTTCAAGGTCCATCCTTGTTGTAGCACGCTTCAGTACTGCATCCTTTTTCATGGCCAAAAAATGTGCCATTGTGTGTATAGAGCACATTTTATTCATGTATCTGTTCATAGATACTTGAGTTTTTTTCCACTTTTTGGTTATTATGATGATGCTTCTATGAATATTCAGGCACAGGTCTTTATGTGGACGTGTTTTTCATGTGTTCAGTTCTCTTGGGTATACACATGCTAGATCATATGGTAACTCCGTGTTTTTTCAAACCCTCTGCATTGTTTTGCATTCCCACTGCTCAAACATGAGGGTTCTAACTTTTCCATATCCTGTCTTATGTGGTTTTGATTAGCATCTCTCTAAAGTATAATGATGTTGAACATTTTTTCTTCTGCTTATTGGTCATTTGTAAGTCTTCTTTGAAGATCTGTTTATTCAGATCTTCTGCCCTGTTTGATTGAATTATTTGTCTTTTATTAAGTTGTAAGAGTTCTTTCTTTACGAACTCTGGATATAAGTCCCTTATCATATATATAATTTGCGAGCATTTTCTCCCATTTTGTGTTATCTTTTTCCTTTTTTGATGGTGTCCTTTGAAGCAGAGCTTCTGAATCTGAACAGCAAAAACTGTCAGTGTTGATTACACTGAAACCTCATTAATTTGGACTCTAATAATTTAGAATTGGTTAGGGCAGAGGGTCAAAGTCCATTCTTTTCAACAAACGGTTACTGAGACCATTGGTGGTCAGGGACTGAGCCAGGCCCTGGGGATAGAGAGGTGAGCAGGGCAGAGCCTTTGCAGCCCCTGTCTGCAGTGAGGAGAACCCCTCATGCCTTCCTGTCCAGGGGGCCATGAGCTAATAGCACAGCTGGGTGCTTGGGAGCCCTGGGAAAGGAAGACCTAATTCTATTATAAAGGGTTTACTAAGCAAATGAGCAATAGAAGCTGTTTAGGAAAATAAACAGCTCTTGAGGTCCCTGAGGCTTTCATCCCCATTCTAACAGAAGACATGGCTGGTCTCGTCCTCCTACCCTTTCAGAGGAGCTGGTTTGAGTGCCTTCCCTGCTCCTCTGCAGGCCCAGGCCATTTCATCATCTTGAATTCTCATGCCTGCCTGATAATTTACCATTTACATCCACAGCTGACTCAGGAAGTTAGGTGCCTTGCATGACGTGGCACTGTTGGCACAATCACTGACAGTTGGGATTGGCCTTAGGACAGAAGTTCTTTCTCTCCAGCACTGATGAGCTCTGTCTGGACTCCAGAGTTGACTGGCACCTGATGGCGTGAGCTTGGTGTCCTCCACAAGCCTCGGTTGGTAAAGCCCTTGGTCACCTGTTCCATGTGAGACCACTATATGGCATTGCTGTTGCCATGTTGGGGACTCTGGGCCTCACCAGGCTGAGGACTAGCAGTTTGAAGCTGTTTTTTCATTCATCAGACATGTACTGTGTGCCCACTCTACACACTGGGCCCGCACCTTCCAACAAAATTGCTGGAACCCTGTACCCCAGCCTGCTCTCTGCCCTCCATGGATCTCAGTGGCTCTGTGCTCATCTCTAACTCCTGACCTTTAAGTCCTCTGTGGTGTCTTGATGTGGATAAAATGTACCCCATCCCCCTTTGCCATGTTTCACCATACAGGGACGAAAATCAGGCTGCCTGGTGGGTTCCTCAGAGTACTCCTGAAGAAAGCCTCTCTTGGTCCCAGTTCTTTATTGCTTGCTGCCTAGGCCTCTGCTTGAAAGGCAGTGTGAGGTCCATGAGCCACGCTGGACTCTAAGTCACTTCTCTTGCTGCCAGTTCTTCTTAAACTCTTAAGCCGCGTTGACCATTCCTGCCTTTCCTCGAAGAAGGAGCTTTCTCTCCTAAGGCTCCTTAGTCCTTCATGCGAATGGACCCCAATAGTTCCACCCTGTGGATCTTCCAGACTTTCCATTGATCTGCCATGGATAGCAGCTCAGATTCCGATACCCAGACTCCAGGATATTTTTAGTATTTAGGACACAGGATGTATGTTGGCTCGTCCCGGCTGTAAGGTGTGATGTGGGTGGGACTGAGCCTGGCAGCTCTTGACAGGCCTTCTGCAGTCCAAGTAGCTCAAGTCCCTCTCCACCGCTGCCTTCCAGGGGGTGGCACTAAACACCTTCAGCTGCACAGCCCAGAGTGTTCTACTCACTTCCTGCTGCAGCACACAGTTCCGTGGAGCTGATTTTTCTGCTCTTAAGGAGGTTCGGAGTTCACCCATGAGTGAATGGAGTATATGCTCATCAGCTCAATGGCCCACGAGTGTCTCATCTCATAGACACAGTGGCAGTGCTGGTGGAGCTGCCTCCCCTCTGAGCAGGGTAAGTGACTCCCAGAGGTGGTCTAGGAGACCATCAGAGGCATACCCTGGGCCACTGTGAGCTACCAGCCTGGCAGAGATACTAATGATTCACTGGAGCAGTGTCTGGAGAGAGACACATATAGAGAGGGTCACAAGGCAGGACACAGGTTTTGTCGAGGCGCCATGCTACTTGCCTTGGGCTTCTAGGAGGCACAACCTACTTGAAGGAACCTGGGATTTTTGCCTGATCCCAGCTTTACCTGTTTGGGGCTGCATCTTGGGACAAGAACTCTAGCTTCTTGAGTTCCAGGTACCCTCTCTGTGAGGTGTGGATGACAGAGCTACCTGTCTCACAGGGTGAGGGCTGGGAAGCAAATGTACTTAGAGGGTGGGAAATACCAAGTATTGTGCGTGTCCAAGGAGAGCTTGGCAACTGTTGGTCTCTTTCTGGAGAATCTGTCCACCTCCACAGCTGTACAAGGGAGATGAGCTCTCGGGGTCAGACAGGAAACAGTGGGACCTCAGCCACTCAGACCCTGTATTCTATTTTTGGTGTTCCAAAATAGGACTTGGGTCCTAGAAAGGAGGAGAGCGACATTAAATACTGGTTTCTCTCTTGGGCATGGAGCCACCGTTCTTCCCTCTGTTTCCATGAGAGGCTGTTTCCATGTCTCAGTTGTCTGGGGGAGGGTTTGGATGGGGAAATGTGGATTCCATGGGATCCCTTCCCTCTGGACTTCTGGGGACAGGTTCCTCCATTCTCACCCCACACTTGATGTTTCCAGAAACATGAAGGGAACTGGATGCCTCCAGTGTTTCCACCAGAGCTCTCCTTGGCAGTGCCTCATAAGAGGCTGCAAATTCCTCACAGTTCACAAACTAACAGCATGGAGACTGATATCATAGCTGGTAGAGGGGAGTTGTGCAGAAGAAGCGGCCTCCCCGGTGCTCCCACCACGTTGGAGGAATATCTCTGCAGCCAACACAGAAGATGGTTTTGATTCGCAGCCTAGGAGTGGGGGTTTGGTCTGGACTGCTGGCGAGGGCTGCCCTTTGCCTCCAAGTGACCTTTCTGGATCCATTTTCCTGGGAATTCCTTACTGCTTAATGCAGCACCATCTGTGCTCCTCAAACCCCACCAGAAGCAGTGGTGGCACATTGTTCAGACCTCCCCTCCCCCACCTCTGAAGCTGTCTGCCCCGTCTCCCCATCCTAAAGACCTAGGGGGCCTAGAATCACAGATCTGTGAGTCTGAAGCTCATTAGCAAACTCGTAGCTTTCTGCTGGGTACTTGGAAGGACCTCTAAATGCATTCTCTCTGTATTCACCTTTTCCCAAAGGCCCTAGGCCAGGGAGTCTCACACACAAATTTTTCTTTACCTCTAGAGTCTGGTAAGATGTTACTTGGTTTAGAGAAAAGGATACCATCAGCAAATAAGTTTGGGGAATGCCGCATGCCGTACTCCCCTCTTCCAGGCTCCCAGTCAGGGCTCCAGCATTGCCCACATTCCTTACCACCACTGCGGGCTCAGCACTGTAGTAATGGCTCCAAATAACCCTGTTGTAAAGACAACTGTTTGTCTTTTGTTTCTTATAATCATGTAGGTATAGGACCTGGGATCCTGATAACAGTAGGATGACCATCTACTCTTCTTTCTATTTAGTACCCTGGAGGGGCAAAGGGAGGGAAAAGGGAGGGGCAGCTGCACATAACCATCATTGGTCTGCTCTTCATTGGTCTCCAACAGGCATGAATCAATGGAATGGTCTTGCTGCTTTACCTAACAACATCTCCCGGGACGCTCCATGGATCAGTCTGGGAAAGGCTGCTCCTTGGGCAATTCAGTTACCACCTAATTTCCAGGCCCTTGCTGGGCACTGGGGTTACAGTGGGGGAACACAATGAACGTGGTCTTACCTATGATAGAATGCAGCATGGAATGCAGACACAATAATCCATAAGTGATGTGTGTTACAAGAGCATCTGCATCTGTGGATGGGCATGGTGTACAGCACAGGGTTATTACCTCACCTCAGAGGTAACAGGTGACCTTCCTGTGACATTGCTACTTATTCTGAAACTTAAAAGATGAGTTAATGTTAGTTGGGCAAGGGGTGCGGAATGGGGAGCTTTCTGGCCAGAGGGAATAGTATGTGCAAATGGCCAGAGTCAGGAGATGCTTTTGGTTGCAAGCCACAGAAAATCAAACTCAAAGCAGCTTAAACAATAGGAAAGTGGATTTGTCTCCACAACAGGAAGTCTAGCAGTGGGTGAGCGTCAGCATTTGCTCTTCTGGTGCCCAGCAATGGCAGCGGGAACTCTGGCTCTCCCCATCTTTTCACTCTGCTGCCTGCAGCATCTACTCCATCCTGGGATTGATTGTCCCCCTACACCCCTGGATTGTGAGCTATCAGTAGCATTTGTTTCCCAAGCCTAGCAGGAGAGTGAGAACCAGCCAGACAGCATCCTCTCCCCTCAATTCTTAATGGGACAACTTGGATCACTAACCACCCTGAACCTGTAATCGTCATGGAGGAATGCCTAGCACTGATTGACTTAGCCTGGGTTCTTCAGGGAAAAGCAAACCCACTGGTATGGGAAATGAATTACCAAGGCTGACTGAGACCAAGGATTGGCAAACTTTTTCCATAAAGGGCTAGAGAGAAATAGTTTTAGGCTTTGCGGGTTTCTGTTGCAACTTCTTAAGTGCCCCTGGGGCACTAGAGCAGCTATGGACAATATATAAATGAATGAGTGTGGCTGTGTTCTAAGAAATCTTTTTTCGAGGATATTAGTATTTTAATTTGACAAGATTTTATATATTATGAAATAAGCTTCTTTCCCAACCATTAAAAAATATAAGAAATCATTTTTAGCTCACATACCATCTCCCTCATCCCTCTGACACACACACACACACACACACACACACACACACACAACTAGCAGGTGCAGGCTAAATTTCACCGAGGGACCATAGTTTGCTTGCCCCTGACTTACACTAATCAGACCTCATTCCCAGAGCAGACTCACGAGGGCTCATCCCCAAACTAGGTTGTTGTTACGCACTGAGAAAGGGATAGGTTGGATGGGGAGGCAACCTTGGAATCTTCCTCTGAGACCCTGATACTTTTGAGGGTCCTCAAGAACAACATGTGGCTGGCCTGTAGATAGTAGCGATGACAGTATCAGTGTGATGCTCCATGGGGGACAAAGGCTTCACCAACAGCTCCCTGGTAATATTTCTCCTCTTCCTGCCTAGGGACTGCTACGGCTCCCTCCTGGCTTAACCAATATACTATCTGACAAATTAATCATTGAAAATGGTTCAATGGACTGAGGACTTTCCCCCTCCCTTCTAGGTAACACCTCAACCCATGTATTTGAGCAGGGTCTTCCTGACAATAGGACTCCCACTTTTGTTGCTAGACCCAAAGGAGTTCCTGCAATTAGTCAGTTAGTCAGTAAGCAGTCATTGAAACACTGACTGCGTTTGCAGCCCCCCTGGGTGCAATGGAGAAGCAGGAGGAGTGGAATGATCCTCCTTTATAGCAAAGCCATGGCATACAAAACAAACACACACAAATCTTCCCAAATCCTACGGTGCAGAGCTGCCTGGGCGACAGTGGCATGATAAAATGACCTCAACTCCCAGCATCTGTTTATGCCACACAGTGAAAGTTAATGAGGGCTGACCCTCGGCAAAACTGGGAAGTCAACCAAAGTTCAGCTTTAGCTCCAGCCATCTTTTCTGAAGACATGTTCCTGCTTTTAATGGCACATTCTTTCCCAGTCCCATCACCATGTCAGGTTCTGTCCCCTCGCTGACTTGCCTTAGCCATAAAAGCAAGGATCTGCCTGCCATTGGTCCATCTCAACAGATACTGTCCGATAGGAACACTTTCTTTTGAATGGATTTCAGTTATATTTTTTCTCCATACTATGTATACTTTTTGCTATTATATCTAATTTTATATTTCATGCAATAAGAGACTCTCTTTGGGGCAGTGCTATGGTTTGGGGTAATGCTTTTATCCCCTTAGTATTTTATGTTAACACCTGTTTCAGTCAACTTTTTTTTTTTACTGCTGTGACGAAGATGTGACAAGAACAATTTTAGGAGGGAAAGTTTATTTGGGGGCTCATGATTTCAGAGGTCTCAGTCCACTGAAGGCTGACTCCATTCCTCAGGGCTTGAGGTGAGGCAGAACATCATGGCAGAAGAGCGTGGGAGGAAAGTAACTCAGGACATTACCAGGAAGCAGAGAGAGACTCCATTCTCCAGATATAAAACATATACCCCAAAGGTACTCCTCCAATGCCCACCCCCTCCAGCTGCACCCTACCTGCCTTAAGTTACCACCCAGTTAATCTCCATCAGCAGATTAATTCACATTAAGGCTCTCATAACACAATCATTTCACCTCTGAATATCCTTGCATTGTCTCAACATGAGCTTTTGGGGGGACACCTCATATCTAAAACATAACAAACCTAATCTTCCATGTGATGGTGATAGGAAGTGGAGTCTTTGGAAGATGATGAGATCATGAGCCCACATGAGATTAGTGCCCATATAAAAGAGGCCCAGAGCATGACTTTCCCCTCTCACCACAGGAGGACATAGCAAGGAGTCACTTATGAACCAAAAGTAGCTTCACCAGACACTGAATCTGCTGGTGCCTTGGTCTTGAACTTACCAGCCTCCAGAATGGTGAGAAATCATATTCAGTTGGTTAAAACTTATGCAGTATATAGTATTTTTAAAAATGGTAACCTGTTTTAAATTAGACTGAAAATGGGTCACAAATTGTGGAGATCCTACTGTGTAATAGATGCCTGAAAATGTATAAGAAGCTTTGGAACTGAGTAAAGGGTAGAAGCTGGAGAGTTTTGAGGTGCTTGCTAGAAAAAGACTACATTTCTGTGAAATTACTACTGAAGGTGACCTACAGAGAAAGACTATAGGAGAAAGAGAAACTAGAGAGAAAAAACAGAACTATAGATAAAGTCTCATCTTCTTAGATAATATGCCTAAGTGGTCATGAACAGAATGTTTGTAGAAATGTTCATTCTCAGAAATGAGGAACATGTTATTAGATAATGAAGGAAAGGCCATCCTTGTCATAAAGTGGTACACAATGTAGCTGAATCATGTTTATGTTCTAGTGTTTTCTTTGAAGGTAGAACTTGTGAGCAATGGAGTGGATATTTGGCTAAGGAAATTTCTAAGCAAAGTTTTGTAGGTGCATCTTGGCTTCTTTTGAGTGTTTACAGTGAAATGTAAAGAGAGAGAATGACTTAAGGATGTCATTGTTAATAAGGAAGGACAACATAAGGATTTGAAAAACTCTCAGACTATCAATATTATAAAGAATGAGCCGGGCATGGTGGTGCATGTCTGAAATTCCAGCAGCTTGGGAGGCTGAGGCAGGAGGATTGCGAGTTCACCCAGCCTCAGTAACTTAGCAAGGCACTAAGCAACTCAATGAGACTGTCTCTAAATAAAATATTAAAAAGGGCTGGGGATGTAACTCCATGTCTAGGTGCCCCTGGGTTCAAACCCTGGTATCAAAAAAAAAAAAAAAGAGAGAGAGAGAGAGAGAGACCGACCATGTTGCGGGGAGAAAAAAACCAAAGGTGTAGCCTAGTAGATTGGTAGATTGGTGTGGACCAGCCATCTCAATGGAATCCAGGTCCTATTCTCCAAGATAAGAGAGAAATATTGTGAAGACATTTTGGAGAGCATCGGGACTATTCCTCCCAGAGACCAGGGCCTGGAGGACAGAATGATTTCAGAGGATACAACATGGGCACTTTAGTACTCACTGGTGCCTCCCTGCAGTTCTGATCCCCATGCTCCGTAACTGCCCTCACGGTGGCTCTGGCAGGCCCTGGTAGGTGTGCACTACATGCTGCAGAACTGTGGGGGAATAACTGCTTCTATCTGCATTTCAAAGGATGCCCTGGATAGCCACAGGCCCACTAGAGCAATGACCAGAGGAGCCAGAGGGGCAGGGCATGCCCCAGGATCTCAGACTGGTGGAGCCATAGCATACAATTCCAGCCCAGGAAGGTAGCAAGCATGAGACTCCAACCCATGAAATTTGCGATGTGGGCTTTTTCCAGCAAAGCCATTGAGGTAGAGATGCCCAAAGTGTGGGGAAAGGGTTACCCAGACCACTGGGGGACCCAATGCTTGCCCCAGTGTGTAGGGAAGGTAGGAACTCTGCCCCAGCAGGCCTGGGGGGCAGAACCTTGAGGCAAAGATTATTTATTCTTGCGGCCCAAGATTTTGGACTTTCTTGGGACCTGTTACCCTTTCTTTCCTGTTTCTGCATTTGAAATGGGAATGTCCATTCTCTGCCTATTCCATCATTAAATTCTGGGAGCATATAGCATGTTTGATGTTCAAGGTAGCATGCAGGAGAGTAGCATGCCTCAGAATGAATCCTACCTTGAGTTTCAGCCCTGTCTAATTTAGATGATATATAGATAAGACTCTGGACTTTAGACAAGTTGATACTGGAATGATTTAAAAATTTGGGGGCCATTGGATGGAAAGCTTGTATTTTTTGTGTAAGAAGGATATGAATGGGAGTGGGGTGGGGGAGGGCAGGGCAGAATGCTAGGGTCTGTGTGGGTACATCCTTCTCAGATTCATATTCTAAAACCCAGGCATCACTGTGAAGGGTGTCGGGAGGTCATGAAGGCTCCAGCCCCATGAACCTGCCTTGCCCTTCTGCCATGAAAGCGCAGTGAGAAGGCACCACATTGGAACCCAAAGTGGACCCTTATGAGACACCAGATCTGCCAGCTCCTTGATGTTGAATGTCCCAGCCTTCAGAACTATGAGAAATAAATTTCTGTCATTTAAAAGATATCAGTCTAAGATATTTTGTTAGAGCAGCCCAAACAAAGTAAGGCAGACAGAATTTCAGGCTGAAGTAAGCCTGGCGGGGCTGTTTGGGAGTCGGGAGGAGAGGAGGGCAGAACCATGAGGATATTAAATAATATTTTGGTGTCACTTTGCAATTCAGAGCATGTACACTTGGCTATTTCTTACAAAATCCTATGAGATAGTAAGGCTACAGTGGCACCATCGCTGTTCTGCCCACTTTATAAGTAAAGAAGCTGAGACTCAGAGAGGCTGGCTCATCCAGCCTGTCTCCACAGCTAGCCCTGGTAGGACAGAGTTCACTATGTCAAAGGGGATGACTTTTCATTTAGCCATTCTGTCCCCTCCCAACCTCTGGGCATCCTTACTTCCTAGGCCAACTCATCAGGGTAGCAGCAAAGACAAATCTAACGTGGATCTTTGATAAGCAACCAATTCACTTAGATGACTACAAGGTTGGCTGGACTATGATTACTGAAGATTCTTTTGGTTCCTTTCTTTATTCTTTTCTTTTAAGCTCCTAGTGGGAAGGATAAGAAATACATATTATTTTATCACTGGATTCTATTCATTAATTTCTTTTATTGGCATTTATTGAGCACCTAGTATGTGTTAAGTTCTATGATAGGTATTGGGGTCACCAGGGGGCCAGGATGATTAAGGGCCAGGGAGAAGGGAACTCAGCCCAGTCTGGGGGTATCAGGAGAACAGTCAGCTCAGATACTGACCTTAGCTGGAAGGGGAGGATAGGCAATCAAGGGATATACAATCAGGGGAGGTGTGTGTGTGTGTGTGTGTGTGTGTGTGTGTGTGTGTGTGTGTGTATGTGTGTGTTACATGGGAGAATGAGTATGATTCGTATTCTGGGGAGGAGAAGGAAGGTAGAGTATGGTAGAGAGGACCAGGAAGAAGGAATGGGATCTAAAATCACTGAAAGGACTGGCCTTACACAGGCGAGGGGTACCTTCCTACTGGGACTGGAGGAAAAATGGGTATAAGTATTGATTCATTTGTTCATTTATTCATTCATTCATTCATTCATTCATTCATTCACTTAGTGATCTAGTCCTATTAACTCATGAAACATTTCCTAAATGCTGTGAGGTGCCAGCACTACTATGGTCATGAGGATATAAAGTTGGAAATAATGAAATTCAGTACATACTGGCTGAGCTTTGTCCTAACAATAACAACAAGTATTGTGTGTTGATCGTGAGCCTGTTTCTCTTTGAAATGTTATGCATGTATTATTTTACTTTATCACCAGAACTGTAGATGCTGATGTTATCATTAAATTCTTCGAGGGTAAACGAAGACAGAGATTAGGTAACCTGCCCAAGTTCTCATAGCTACTAAGTGGCAGAGACAGACTTTGAATTCAGTGAATCCACTGAGCACATTGTCTCAAGGAGCTTGTAGGCCCAGTGAGAATAGACAGATGTGCACACAAACAATTAAAATACAGCAGATTTCCATTCCTGGAAGTGTGATTGAATAGATAAACTAAAAAGTCCTCCCCTCTAAAATACCAGAAAATGCTGGATAAAATGGAATAAAAAACATTTATAGAAGGCAGCTGGGCAAGAAGGAAAGTAAGGAAAACCACCAGGGACCAAAAATGAACAGAAAGTGAACATCAAAGTGGTGAATGCATGAAGTGATGCTGTGCAGCCTGTGGGGGGAAGCAGGGTGATGCTGGTCTTGGAGTCAAGGGATTTGGATTTTATTGCTCAGCAAGAGAAGGAAAGCAGGAACTTGAAACTGCATAAGGCCAGAGTTAGGTGTGAGATCCCCCCATAAAGGTGAAGTCCTTGAAGTCATGACCTCAGTCAAGTGGGGACTACAAAATGGCCCACTCACAGGTTTAGGATGACAGCTTGGGCTCTGAGTAAGAAAGTAGTGCCCAAGAGACTTTATAACTGTGGGGTACCCTTAGTGTGTTTGAGGTTTAAATTTACACTTTCTGCTGACCCAAGGATCACCAAGTTGAAACATCTATATAAAATGTGGCACAGGATAGCAATGTTCCTGGAGTTTGTGACAGAAGCAAACTAAACCCCTTAAATGGATAACCCTCAACCCTGGCTGCAAAGCACTCCACAGAGCAGGTGCCCCTGAAGATGAGCTTACAATCCAAGATTACAACACCACCACAAAGGGAAACAGTGCCATGAATGGGAGTCAGCAGATGGAACAGACATCAGGATTAGACCCTGGAGGACTGCAGCTGATGGAGCCACTGGGAAGAACTGTTACAGCTCCACATAGTCATTTGCTTACTGGAAGGAGGCTCAGGGCCTAATATAAGGAGTTCTGCCTGTTGGCAGGGAAGGCCTCATCCTGGTCACATTGAAACATACACTGAAGGAGGGATAGGTAGGAGTTTGCCAAAAAGATTGCTGGGGACACAGCTTTAGAGGGCCATGTATTAGTCAGGGTTCTCCCTCTGTCTTTCTCAATCTGGAGACCCAGGGAAGATTGGTGTTGCAGCGTAGGTCCAAAGATAGTTCAGAGGCAGAATTCCGTCTCCCTTTGAGGCCTCAGTCTCTTTTTATTTTTTTTTCCTTCCCGTAAGGCCTTCAGTTAATTCGATGATTCCCGCCCACATTATGGAAATTATTCTTCTTTACTCCAAGTCTACTAATTTGAATGTTAATCACATCTAAAAAACACCGTAGAGCAACATCTAGACTGGTGTTTGATCAAACATCTAGGTGCTACAGCCTAACCACATCGACACATAGAATCAGCCCTCAGGAAGTGGGATCTGATCATCTTTATCCCCTCCGTGAACTGGGAAGCAAGGCAGTCTGCTGGGAGTGAAGACAACAGAGATGCCTAGGAGCCTGAGGAGAGTGGGGAGTCAGGAGATCGTAACGTCAGGACCATGGACAAGGGTTGCTGACCTTGTGGGGCCCAGTCGATGGTGGGAGAGCTGGTGTGTGTGAAGGAATGAATAAAAACCTAAATGAAGCCAAGGGCCTAGCTGATGCCACCATGAGTGACACCCCTGCCACTGGGGCTGGAGAGGAGAGAGGATGAGGTTGGGTGCAGATGGGTGAATGGGGGCAGGGCAGGAGGAGGAAGCCCCCAGGAGCTCCTCCCTCCCTGTCTTCCCTTTCTCTGACCTGAGCCTCCCAGGGGGGTGGTTTGTGTTCTCAGCACTTCTAATTCATTGAGTTGGTCTTTAAGGGGAGCCTGATAATGTGCCCCTCCTTATCAAATGTCCAGGAACATGGCCCTGGCCTCTGTATTCCTTCTATACCTGGTCTGCTGACAAGCCCATGTCTCCAGCTTTGGAGAAACCGCCATCAGTTGAAGAATCTAGACACACACATGTGAAGCCACACACAAGCCATTCAAGAGACCCCTCCAAGTGGCAAAGTGTGTGATGGAGGGAAGGAGAAGGAAGCTCTCGAGAGACCCAGCTGGGGTCCCATGGCAAGAGGACTGGGGGTTAGCTTGGGTTCTGGTGCTCTCTCTCCCCCATCTCTCCTGTGGCTTGGTTGAACTAGGGGTCACTGTCTCTGCCCTCAAACCTCATGAGGTTGTGTTAGGATTTATCAAGTTCAGGAATATGAATGTGATCTGTGAAGTATAAAACCTGGCAGTTTTTATCCTCTGTAGGGGTGCTTACTACATGCACCAAACAAGGGAAAAAGGATTTTGCAGCCTACCTGATGCGGTGCGTCGGTTGAGACTTTCACATATCATCCTAGCAGGAAGGCCTTCCCCAAGCAACTGCTGTATTCCAGATCCTATGGTGGGCACTTTAGATGTGGTTTCTTATTTACACCTGATGGCAACACTGCTGAGAATTCTTGATTCAGACAAATGAAGTAACTCGCTCAAGGGCAAAAACTAAACGGTAGAGCTGAATTGGAATTTAGGAGTGCTTGACTCCAAAATCCATGGTCTCCCCACCATGTGGGACTAGCTCTTGGGGTAGTTGCAAGGGACTTTTATTATTGTCTTTGGGGTCAGGCTGAGCCCTCTTTTGCCGTTGTCATTAAGCCCTGATTGTCATTAAGCCTCCCTGGCAGGCTGTATCCTGCAAGGCATGCTCAGAAGGCTTCCCTGTGAAGGCATCTCTCAGTTTGACTAAGGACCTGGGTACCCAAGGCCTTCTTAAGAGTGTTAATAATACTTAATAAAAGTGGCAGAGAAAGGTCAGCCTCCAGGTGTTGTGCCAACAGGAGATAAACCTGCCCTGGAACATCTGTTCTCTGTTATTGTTGTGGAGACGTGGTTACAATGTCCTCTGATTAATCCATGAATTAAGTGGAGGGGAGGCAGTAAAACAGACTGTACTCCCATCTTGACTGCACCCCTGGGACCTCAGTGGGTCGAGCACCAGGTGTTGGGATGTGGGAGAGCAGCCAGTCCCTGGAGCTGGGAGAAGGGAGGGCAGTGCCTGCCCTAGGTGGTGGGGAAGCTGAGTTCCCTGAATTCTTTCCACCTGCTGGGCTCTGGAACAAACGAGTTGAAAGGCCCCTTATCTCTGATTAGTGACCTTCGTGGAAAGGATAACTCCTATACTCTACTTTCTGTTCCAAAGGCATGCTCTTGGAGAGGAATTAGGCTGTGTTAGTGATCTGTTGAGGCATAACAAATTACTCCCAAACTTAGCAGCTTAAAACAACCACCATTTGTGATCTTCTGTAGTTTGTGAGGATCAGGAATCTGGGCTGCTTCACTGGCTCAGAATCTCTCGCAAGGCTGTGGTCAAGTTGGCTGGGGCTACAGTCAACTCAAGGCTCCACTGGAATGGGGCATCTCCTTCCAAGCTCACCTCCCTGCTGGCTGTTGGCCCTAGGTTTTTGCACCTGGTCATGCAGATCTCTCCAAAGGACTGCTCTGGATGGCAGACTGCTTTCTCTAGAACTATGAAAGAGAGAGAGAGAGAGAGAGAGAGAGAGAGAGAAGAAGAGAAGAGAGGAGACTAATATGGAGGCAGCAGTTTCAGAAGCACCCTTCCATCACTTCCACCACATACAGCCCCACACTTGCGGAAGGGAGCTCAAGAGGCGTGAATTGGGGAGGCAGAGGTCATCGGGCCATCTTGGGGAGTGGCCACTGCATAGGCCTAGCAGGAACCTGCCCTGGTGGAGTCACACAGGGAACCAGAAACTTCACCTGGAGCCTGCCCTCCAGTCCCCAAAACATGGCTATCAATTTCTCAACCAGTCAGATCAAATTCAAGTTCCTTTAAATGGCTCACAGGGCTCTTTGTACTTTCCTCCCCTCAATACCTACAGCCTCATTTTCTGACCTTTTCTCTAGTCACCCCCAATCCCAGTGGCACGGATGATTTGTTTTCATTCCTCTGTGTCCACAGACCTGGATTTCCCTTCTCCCATCAGTAGATTTCTATGTCACAACCCAGGTTAGCACTGTCCCTTGTGAAGCTTTCCTAGGCAGCTCCCCAGAAAGAAGGGCCCTCTCCCAGTGCCCCAGAAGCACTCCATGCCTGTCTACAGCACTGACAGCACTGACTGTCTACAGAGCTGGGCAAGTGTGAGCACCTCCTGCATGCCCATGTGCACAGGAGGGGCCAGCAGAGCAGCGAGCCAGGACACGTGGAGGTTGCTGGATGTCGAGTGCCGTGGATCAGAGTAAAGGGAAGCAGGGGAGGTGAGTGGTGCTCCTCCAGGCCACTCCCTGCACTGTATGGAGGAAAGGACTTGCTGCTGAGGTGACATGAAGTGGGCTGCAGGCAAGGCGTTGAGTTGAGAGGATGTCGGGGACAGTGTTTTGAGTGCAACGTTGTGGTTATAGCCGTGGTTCTCTGAACAATAGGGACACATTCTGAGACGTGCTTTGTTAGACAATGTTGTCATTGTGTGAACATCATAGCATGTGCTTCCACAAACCTACACACACAGGCCAGGGTGTGTGTGTGTGTGTGGTTAGCCTATTGTTCCTAGGGC
>JAJEJO010000347.1:398146-461838 GCA_020662805.1 Glaucomys volans | reverse complement strand
CTTTTACCTCTAAAGTGGGGCTGCTTGTAGCCTAAGGCCCAAGTTAATAACAGCTTTTTAACCAATAGTTGGCTTGCCTGAGGCCTCTGGTGAGACTACTCATGCCCGAGAAAAAAGTAGCATGTAATTTAAGATAACTCTGGGCTTCTCAAACAAAACATGAAGGAGAGGAGGAGAAGGAGAAGAAGAAGGAGAAGGAGAAGAAAGTTTTCTAGGGGTAAAAACGCTAAGGAGCCCTTCATAATTTGACACTTCAAAGGGTTCTTGGCTCCTGACCCACATTAGCTGCCTGTAAACACAACTCTATTGATTTATCTGCTGTTCATTTCAAATGAAATGAACCTGCACAACTGGAGAGAAAAACTGTCTCAGTTGCTCTGACTAAATAACCTCATCTGTCACTCTGCCACTGAGGCACACCCTCAGCCCCAGGAAAAATTGAGAGATCTTTATCTTTAACTTGCTGCCTTCAGTAAAATAAAAATGCAAACACATAATACATAATAATTAATGCATTTCCCTGAATTTAAAAAGACTCCAGGCTTTGAATGGAAAGGGCTCAGAGGTTCAAGAAGATAAAGTGACAAACAAAACAGAAAACACTATTTTAATGTATTTTATCACATTTGTACTGTTGAATCACCTGTTCAGCAGAAATTGGTTGAAAAATGAATGAATAAATGAACAGATGAAAATATCTTCATGAGCTAGGCGTGGAGATGCAAGCCTGTAATCCCAGACACTTGGGAGGCTGAGGCAGGAGGACAGTAAGTTTGAGGCCAGTCTCAGCAACTTAGCAAGGCCCTAAGCAACTTAGAGAGGCCCTGTCTAAAAATAAAAAATAAATTTTAAAGAAGGGCTGGGGAGATAACTCAGTGGTTAAGTACCACTGAGTTTAACCCCCAGTACCAAAAAAAAAAAAATCTCACAAAGCTTTAAAATTCAAAGGACAAGAAGAAAAGCAAGAAGGATAAGTCAGGAGAGAATAAAAAAAACAGATTATCTCAAATACATAAGAAGTTGATGGTTGCTTGATGTCTCTTCGACAGCTTTGGGTACTGCTGGCACAAGTAAGACTTTCAAACTTTCCAGGGAAAATGATTTTCTACAGAAAATTTGTCACCCAGCCAAATGATCAGTTTGGTATGTGGAGAGAAATAAAAATATTTCCCTGTACTTTTATTTTATTTTTATTTTTTTTGCAGTGCGGGGGATTGAACCCAGGGCCTTGTGCTTGCAAGGCAAGCCCTCTACCAACTGAGCTATATCCCCGGCCCCCAGTACTTTTAGAAAAAAGCCATTTTCTTCCATCTGAAAAAATTACACAAGGATATTCAATTGGAGGAAAAATCCCCCCCAAAAACAAAGAATCTAAGAGGAAGATACAAAATCCCAGAACAGTAGAAGGCAGGAGTTCAATGAAAGGCAATTGCAGGATGACAATTGTATAAAGGCTTAAAAAACAATAGTTCTTAATAGAACAGGACAGAGACTCTGGAAAAAAAATTTTGTATCCACAACTTGTGTAATTAAAGACATAAAGCACCTAGACATTACAAAAGCATATTTGTCTCTAGTCATCAAAATCATAAAAGGAAGACAACCAGAAGATAAAATGCTTTATGCTCTACCTAGTCCAGAATACCAAATGAAGCAAAGTCCACTACTCTTCTGGTTTGCAGGGAGATATCTATTACTATCTATTTCTATTTCTATTACTATCATTATTCCTGGTTCCATCTTGGTTGGAGGTTGAGGCTTTCCTGTTATATTACTGTCATCCACCAAATATTCAAGTTGCCATTGATTGATGAGCATTATTGCAAATCAGATGCTCAGTGGTGATGGACAGTGCTTGCTCTTGGGTGGTAACTCAAGTGCTGGCTTTGGTTGAGTCAGGTTTGCTCAGGTCTTTTTTATTGAGATGGAAAAGTCTTCCTCTACCGTTTCCCTGAGGTTTGTTCAGTTTTTCTTTACCTTAGTTTTCTTTTTTGTTTTGCAATACTGGAGATTGAACCCAGGACCTCATGCATGCTAGGCAAATGCTCTACCCACTGAGCTACAATCCTGGTCCTCTTCCTTACCTTCTTTTGGTCCCTCTTTTACCTTCATCCCCAACCCAGTCCAATCCAGTATATCAGAGTCAAAAAAGCTCACACTGCAACTCCACAGCTGGATCTTTATGATTGGCATTTGTCCAGTAGCTTCAGTTTTACTCTTTGAGTAGTATAGTCTTTGTGGGTTCTTCCAAAGTGAGTAATTTATTTCTCTTCTAACAGGTTGTAGAAAGATAATTTTCCTATTGGTTCAGAATTTCAGCTAAACTCTCCATGCAGAGATTCTTGGTTCAGTGTCTCCACATTTTGAAGAGGGGTGTTAGACACATCACCATGTGCTAAGGACTTGCTACAAGGTAGCCAGACTGTTAGAGTTACCATTGCTTCCAGAAGCCCACCTAAAAGAAGGGTATTTGTGGGAGGAAAACTTCTGCGATGACCGCTTCCATGGGAGTTCCCCCTGTCATCATCAAGACTGGAGCCATCCTGACTCATCCTCTGAGTTGTGGAATCATATAGCTCTATGGCACTGCTAGAGTTTGGTGACAGAGTTCTGGGAAGAGCTATCTAGGTTTCTTGGAGTTTGCGGGTATATGTGACTCCAGAGTCTGGTGCCTGTTTCATGTCTTATAATTTTGAAGACAAGAGGAGGCTGACAGGTTTCCCATGGCAGCTGAGGGCAACAGTGAGCAAACTGTGCTTCTATAACTTGGAAGAACTAAGGGTTACCATGGGTCAAGTGGGTGCCATGCAGGTGATGGGGCCCAGGCCATCTGGAGAGGTCTCTATCTGAGAGAATAGGAGGCCTCAGCAGAAAGAGGCTTCAGGGGATACTGCCAGAGGACGGAGCCAGGAAGGAGTGGTGAGATGTCAGGAGAGGCTGCAGCTTGGAGATCTCTGCAGTTTTGTGTGTAGCTCTCGTTTCTGCCCCCAGAGTACCTGCCACAATGTGGGGCATGGGCAACTAACTAGTAGTGGCCAAAGGAGAATCCAATCTAATAGGAATTTCTTTGCCCTATTTTCCTCTAATGCCTCTTTCCTCCTTTCCATACCTCTCCCTACCACTGGTTGAGCCAGCAGCAACAAGAGAAGAGAAGTGAAAGAGAAAGAACATTCTCTTTTCCCCACTGCTGCCCCAAGCTGGATCAGGCCTGATCTGGAGGAAGTAAAAAAGTTGTCATCCCATGACTTCTCTTTGCCATTATTCTGGGAAGTCACTTGGCCTCTTTCCTCTGTTGGAGACCCTATTTCCCTGAATACCATGTTTTCTATTTTTCCATTAACCAACTCAATATCCTTTGATTCCCCAGACTCATCTTGGACTTTTTTTTTTCTTTTTCCTTTTCTTTAGTAGAAGCCATTTGTCCTACTGAGGATAAGGAGAAGGGAGTAGCAAAACAGCAACCTTCTCCAGCATGGAAAGCAAAGTTCTCTCTTGCCTTTGAGATCTGGAAGTAGTGGTTTTGAAGTAAGCTCTTCCTGTCTTTGCAGAAAAGGAATTGATGCTCTGGGATCCAGGCTTAGTGATGATTACAGGCCTACATAGAGGCAATCAGCAAGTACTATGTTAGAAACGGAGAAAATAGTACTTTGCTATAATGGTGATAGAAGAAAGGAGTGCATAGGTGAACAGGGAGATGCAGAGGAAGGAAGAAAGTGTGTGTGGGTGTATGAAGATGGACACAAAGGGCTAGGAGAGAGGGTGTCACTACTGAAGTTCCATGTCATAACTTGATGGTCCTGGTGTGTATTGGGAATTTCAGTGCTGGCCTCAAGTGGCCTCGACAGTAGATCATATAGCCAATGTGAATATGGGAACAACACCTAGTTGCATCTTCTCTCCTCTATGGCAAATAGAAAAATCTACTCTCCTATTTGTACCTACCTCTCTCTCCAGGACAACTAAGTCCAAGGAATCCTAGATTTGCAATTGCTTGAGCATCTCAAACTGCAATATTAGAAGTAGACACTTGTGCTATATATACAGAGTAAGACCAACATCAAATTCGTCTAAAGTGAGTGTGACAAGTTTGGTGTCTGCGTTTCTATAACTGAGCTTACCTTCTTCCAGAGCTACCTAAATTCTTAATGACAGTAGAAATTTATTTCTTAAAGTGAATGATTAGGAGGTAAATTAGCCTAACCTAGTTTAACAGTTTACTTTTAAACTGTTACACACACACACACACTCAAGCAATTTAAAACCCAATCTCCCCATCACAGCAGTTTCTCTTCTTTTTTTTTTAAAAATTTATTTTTTATTTAATTTTTTGATTCATTGAACACAAACGGAGTACAGCTATTGTTTTTCTGGTTGTACACAAAGTAGAGTCACACCATCTGTGCATTCATACATGTACACAGGGCAATGATGTCTGTCACACATACTGTTATTATTCTTAGCCCCCCCCCTTGACCCCACCCCTCCCTTCCCTCTATGCTCTCTATCTTTCCTCCATTCTTGCCATCCTTCCACCCTGCATTATGCATCATCATTCACTTATCAGAGAGACCATTTGGCCTTTGGATTTTTGGGACTGGCTAATCTCACTTAGCATAACAGTCTCCAACATCATCCATTTACCTACAAATGCCATAATTTTATTCTTTTTTATGGCTGAGTAATATTCCATTGTTTATATATACCACAGTTTCTTTATCCATTCATCTATTGAAAGGCATCTAGGTTGGTTCCATAATCTAGCTATTGTGAATTGAACAGCTATGAACATGGATGTGGCTGCATCACTGTAGTAATCTGATTTTAAGTCCCTTGGGTATAGGCCAAGGAGTGGGATAGCTGGGTCAAATGGTGGATCCATTCCAAGTTTTCTAAGGACTCTCCACACTGCTTTCCAGAGTGGCTGCACCAACTTGCACTCCCACCAGCAATGTATGAGTGTACCCTTTTCCCTACATCCTTGCCAACACCTGTTGTTGCCTGTATTCTTAACAAAAGACATTCTAATTGGGGTAAGATAAAATCTTAAGGTGGTTTTGATTTGCATTTCTCTTATAACTAGGGATGTTGAACATTTTTTCATAAATCTGTTGATTGCTTGTAGATCTTCCTCTATAAAGTGTCTGTTCATTTCCTTGGCCCATTTATTGATTGGGTTATTAGTATTCTTGGTGTAAAGATTTTTGAGTACTTTGTAGATGCAGTTTCTCTTCTGAAGAGTCTCTTTTTCCCCTATGCCCAAGATGATGTCTGGGAGCAAAGGGAAGCTTATCTTCAAAGCTCTGAGGATGAGTTTCTTGCCCAAGTAATAGTGTTCTGTTTTTCTGTTGATCATCAGTTGAGATATATACTCATCTAATTTGACTTTACTCCCCTGCTGGAATGTTCCATTTTGTCCTCTGTTGGCTTTCTATGTTTAACTTCTGGGCTTCAATGTTATCTTACTTCTCTCTCCAGTGAACCAGAGGCAAGCTCATTGACTCCTGGGTTGGCTAGCTTTCATGACATTCTCTGGGAGCAAGCAGGAACTTCTGTGTTACTGTGGTTGGGATGTGAGGTGTCCCCTGCAAAACTTCTGTGTTAATGCAGGAGGTGAAATAAAAAGGTTATGAGAGCATAACCTAATCACTGGATTAATCCATTTTATGGATTAGCAATTTTTATGGATATCTGGGTAGCAACTGTAAGCAGATGGGCCATGGCTGAAGAAAGTGGGTCATTGAGGGGTATACCTTGGGGATTGTATATTTTGCTCCTGGACCTTCCTCCTCTCCCTCTGTGTCCTGGCTACTATAAGGTGAGCAGTTTTCCTCTGCTTTGCCCTTCTACCATGATGTTCAGTTTCATCATAGGCCTAGAGCAATGGAGGCAGCCAACCATGTATTGAAACATCTGAAACCATGAGCCAAAATAAGCTTTTCCTCCTTAAACCTGTTTGGGTCAGGTATTTTGGTCACCATGATGAAAACCTAACTGATTAATATATCTTTTCTGTAAAGATAGTTGAGTGTAGGAAGCTTGAGGATAGCTCATACCATCCTCTCTAACACCTCATGCTTTTTGTGTGTGTGTTGCTGGGATCAAACCCAGGGCCTCGTGCATGCCTGGCAGACGCTATACAGGTGAGCTACATCCCAAACCCTCTCCTGCTTTTTCTTCAGCTCATACACCCATGTTGGTTTAGGCTGGCAGATAGTAGGCATGATGGGCTGCTCCTGTGTCCCAAATAAGAACTGTAGTGATTAAGGGCCTTTTTCTAAAGGGGGCACAACTCACCAACCTGAGGTTCTGTCTTGTTTATCTTCTTTTTCTGATTCTATTTCCATACTCAGCCCCTCAACAGGTTAATCTTAGGAGTGTAGTGGGGACACTGAAACCCTGAGGACCCCAGGTGAGATGTGTACTTATCCCCCCTGAACCCCACCTTCCTCCAGTAGAAGAGCATGCACTCTTTCCAGTGTGACTGATCCATCTCTCATCATATGCTCCACTGACGACTGGGTTGCTCTAGGTGGTACCTGTCATCTCTTCTTTTCTGGTGATTAAGTCCTAATGGTAGAAGCTACACCAAGGATTAAAAAATATCTAGATCATGGGAAAGGAAAGTGTTCTGGGAGTCATTTAGAATGACTTCTTTCACTACTTCTTTGAAACCCACCCAGAGGTCTAGTTCTGATCTTTTTTTGTTGAAAATTGGGACCAGGCCAGGATCATACTTTTCCTGGTCACTCTTTTATAGTTATAAAGCCTTTCGTTCACAAGAACAGTATCATATTAATAAGAGGGCCAGTATAATAATTGAAAGACCATCCTCTCATCTAATTATCATTATATAGGTGTCACTAAAAAATCCCCTCCCAGAGAATTCCTCTCTGATTGTCCTATACAGGCTGAGTATTTAATCTGAAAATTGAAAAGCTGAAATACTCTGAAATTTGAAAATTTTGAACACCAAAAAGTTTCAGATTTCTGAAGCATTTAGAATTTCAGATCTTTGGATTAGAGAGACTTAACTGGGAAAGTCTATGCAAATATCCCCAAGTTCCCAAATACAAAACACTTCTTGTTGCAAGCATTTTGGATTAGGGATGTTCAACTTGAATTAAAGGTAGCCTCCTGGAATTTTTAGACCCTGTAGATAGTATAATAAATGAGACCAAGTCTTTTGTCTAGAGGGAAGAGATAAGCATCAGACAAACCAAATATTAAATGAGGAAGAAGAACATCATTTAGCAACATGTGCTATGCAGAGAACTAAAACACAGTGATCTGATAGAGTGACTGGATGACTAATTTAGATTGTATGGTTGGATAAGGTCCCTCTGAGGAGGTGACATTTAAGCTGAAATCAGAATGACAACATTTTGCTTGTTACATACTGTGTAATCAACAGAGGTTAGAGTTTGAAAATTGCATATCATGGGGCACAGTTCCTGGATGAGAGTACGTAAGCATAACCACAGAATATTCCCTGGAGTATTAAGACAACCTGGTGGAATGATGCATGATCCCAAGCTTGGTCAGAAGTTCACCATCATTTTGCTTCAACCAATTCATGGTTCAATAGTCTAGTAAGTTCCCATGACCCTTCTATGGCTTTATTGAAAAAGATCCTGGGATGCCAGGTTGATTGCAAAAGTGGGTTGTTGCGTCACCTAGCCAAGCCCAAGGAATTTTGCAATTTTCAATGCAATTGTTGGATATCCGCAAATGATATAAAATCTGAGAAATAGAGCTACAATGTTGAGAAATTGTGACTTTGAGGATCCTTTCTGCCTAATGAATTTTGGGCCTGAGACTATTAATAAATCTAGCACTTGGAGAGGGCAATTAGAGTATGGTCTTCCGTTTTATACATTCTCCATGGACACACACAGGAAGGTGAGATAAGGACATCAGACTGCATCAGGGCTTCATCTCACCCGGCCACCCTCTGATGGATTTGGGACATAGAAAAAGATCCTTAATGTAAAACTGCTGTGGGATTGGGAAATGTGTGTAAAATAAAGGCTTTAAGGCATAGTTATACAGATGGTGTGTATTTTCAGCTTATTGGAAATTAATTTTCCCTGATTGATTCTATAAAAAAATGCGCACGTGCACTGAATGATTTTGATTTGTCTCAGGTATTTTTGTATAACCAGCTGGTACATTGAGGAAGGTTGACTATCACTGTCATAAAAATTGTGCACATATACATATTGTCTGATCAGCACTGCACCATATATTCACTATAGAAAAGGTGCACAGATATATTCCCACTTGTACCCAGAGATTACCTTGAGTATAAATGAGATCCCTTCAGACTCCAGTTGTAGGTTGTCTTCTCTGAGTTCCACGCCAGGAGCTGGCCAAGATGAAGTAAACATTCAGTTACCCTTGGCTAATTATCTTTCCAGGATGCGCTTGCCAAGTTCTAGTTTTACTTAATTAATTTATTTATTTGAAAAAATTTTTAGATGTTGAAAGACCTTTATTTTTATTCATTTATTTATATGTGGTGCTGAGAAGCAAACCCAGTGCCTCACACATGCTAGGCAAGTGCTCCACAATCCCAGTCCCTAAGTTCTAGTTTTAAATGGCACTCTTCTTCTTATGGGAAAAACAGGCTGTGTTCTTGTCCTTAAGCCTAAAATATGGACAGAGCATATGGAACACATAGGAAATCACTACCATGAATGAACAGACCCTGCAGATAGTGACTGAAGAAGACTCTTTCCAAGACTTCCTTTCTTCCTACCTATTCTGGGACCTTGATCCATCAATTTTCTTTGTTTCATGCACACATGCTCTTTTCCTTTCACTGACCCCAATTCTTCTGTTTTAAAAACAATGAAGTTGTTATTGCCTTGAAGAAAATCTTCCCCTTGAGCCCCACTCTTTCCTCAGGCTGCCCCTGGACTTCCCAGGAGCTCCCACTGTCAAACTCCCCGGGGGAGTGGCCTGTGCTGGCTGCCTGCACTCCCCCTGGGCCTGCTGGCTAATCTTGTTACTTCTTTTACTGGTTTCCAGCTTCAAAAATGACCCAGATCTTCCTTTGGCAGTTACTCAGGAGGGGTATGTTCTCTTACGGGTGATTGCAGTTGATTTCTGATCTGAGGAATGTTTGGATACACTAAAAAGCTCCAAAGCCATATTCCAAAAAGTCTGAAATGAAGTTCCAGGAGGGATCAACATGATTGTTGAACAGAAAGCCACCCTTTCACAGCAGCTGGGACTGAAGCTGAGAGTGAAGAAGTTTGGATTGCCAATTAAGAGAGAGACCCCCCCTACCTTTTATGATGCCCCAGATAAAGAAATTAAAAGGGTGATTTCAAATATGAACCCCAATTTAGTAATCTGAAGAATCTAACATGATCAGTGTAAGGAATTCCATCATTAACGTTCAGCAGTGAATTAGAGAGATGTGTGCTATCCTTGGTCATGGTCTTTAGAAACTGAACTTGAGCCAAGAATTGGAGTGTGAGTGGTTTGTTAAGGCACAGTTCCCAGAAGGAACCAGCAAGGGAATAGAAGAAGCAGGCTGGGAAAAGGGAAGAAGCTGAGGTGAAGTCTCGGGTGATGTGCCAGACTCAGCCTGATCTCCTGGGGAATTGGTGTTACCCCGCCTCGAGGCACAACAGCTGGGCACCTGCACTCCCGTCCCATCAAGTCATTGACTATAGGTGGTGGAAATGGCAGAGGATGCAGAATTCCCAGGCACTCCTCCTTACAGGATAAGGGATCCAGTGTCCAGGGGCAGGCACTGAAAGCTACAGGTGCAAGGAGATGCAGCTGGGGATGAGTGAAGGGCGCTGGTACAAGGAGCCAATGCTGTGTGTCATTCCAGGGCGACAGTTCCAGGGCAAGGTGAAGCGATTGCAAGGCACCCAGCACCAGTGGAATCTATTAATGGACCAACCCAGGACTAGTGTGACTGTTCTGGAGACAGCTTGGCAGTACCTAGTGATATTAATTATGCACAAATCCTGTGATCCAGCAGCTGTCCTACTCCTCCTTAAATGTCCTAGAGAAATCACAAATGTTCCCATAGAAGCTTGTACAGGGAGGAACAGCATAGTCTTATTTATGGTAGCAAAGATTGGCTAAGTTGAATGTAAGATTACCTGTCCATCCATCCATACATCCATCCATCTGGTGGGCCCTCTGTAATCACGGTTCCTCAGATTCAATTAACCAGGGATTGAAATTATTTGAAAAAAAATTGCATTTAAACTGAACTTCCATAGACTTTTTTTCTTATCATTCCCAAATAATACAGCACAGTGACTATGTATTTATATAGCACTTACATCATATTAGGTAACTAATCCAGAGATGATTAAGTATAAAGGAAAATGTGTGTAGGTAAAGAACTATGATATTTTAGATGAGGAATTGAGCAGCTGGATTTGGATATTTGAGGGGATCCTGGAACCATTCCCCTTTGCATATGAAGGGATGACCACATATTCCTATTCCTATATTTAGGATTTCCCCCTTACATACATGGATCATTTGTTCATTATTGTTCTGTAAGAGCTTTAAATGCCTTATAGATATAGTTTATAAATTATTATTATAATGTGAGAATTTTTAAAAATTTTTTTAATTGTCGATGGACCTTTATTTTTATTTATCTATTTATCTCTCTATCTATTTATTTATTTACATGGTGCTGAGAATGGAACTCAGTGCCTTACACATGCTGGGTGAGTGCTCTACCTCTGAGCCACAACCCCAGCCCAAGGATTATTTTTAAAGAAAATAAAAACTGAGGAATTAGCTAAAAATGTCAAAATGGAACAGAAATAAGAAGTAGCAGGATATATGGACAATTTCTTCAAAGATGAAGAAAGGAGTGCCTAGGCATTTCCTCATTTCCCTTCTTTCTTTGGGAAGACCCCCACCTCCACCCCTACCAGCTCCAGGGTTTGGCTCTGCTGGGCCTAAATTGGTCAGCAGAATTCCATCCTTCCTAGTGGGGCCCTGGTTGAGAGTAAGGAGCAGTAACATGGACCTACCTCCACTAGTTTTCATAACAGAGAAAAATATGGACCTAGAAGATCAGTTTTTCATTATGTGCAAGTGCACATAATGAAGCATGTGAGAGAACACATTCCCTTCACCTGCTCACATTTGGTCGGTTTTGCCATTTTAGGGCATTATAAAAGCCTAAGAACTTTATTGAACTTAATCCTAAGAGTCGTACTTTGAGGGAAATAGTTAATAGTTCATGGAGAAATGGCAGTATTCTGGAAAAAATGTGTGTAAATGGAATGACTCAGGGCTGTGCCCTCGAGGTGCCTGGGATGTGGCTGACAATGTGATTCTGTATGGTGAAGCCATCACTGCCATCTGGGACAAATCTCATTACACAACACCAAATATACCGTCGTAGCTCCCTCCCCAGAATCAAATTAAAATAAACAGCGATCAGTTCCATGTAGATCAATTAGATAAGAGGACTGTGGTTTTAGAAGTAAAAAGGAAAAATTTGTGGAATTCTCTACATTCCCCTAGGAAGATTCCATGACTCTTTTGTTTATATTTGGAGTTGGCATTACTGTTCCTAATTTATTACCTCCCAGGAAGACACAGTTGACAGATTCTACTGAATACGACTGATGCTAAAACCTGAGGAAACCAGGAGGTATTAGGAATTCTGGCTTCACCAAATCAGAAGTGAAAAGACCAGCATGCTTCCTGGGGAGATCAACTTTGCAGTTCTCTTCACTTCTTGATTATTTCCTGATTCCAGGAGCTGAGACCTCTCTCCTTTCAGTTTTAGAAACAAAAAAAGTCAAAGAACACCAGAGGTGACCAAATATAGACATTGGGCTGTCTTAGTCCTCTAAGACTGTGACAGAAGCTTCACAAATGGAGGGTTATTTTTAAAGCCACTGGGAGTTTTCAATACGAAGACCCCTCTTGAGTTTCAGAAACAACCAACTGCATATGGTAGACCTGTGCTCTCATTTAACTTTGCTTGTTTGAAGTATGGAGTAAAATCAGTAAAGACAGCACTGTACTAGATTATTTCACAAAAAGAGAAATGGCAAACTCAATCACAACCCTGGAGGATTTTGGAAAGACTGGCAGTGAATTCACTCCACCTAGAGTTATCATGCTATGTCAGGAACTACTAATATTGTTGAAATCAATAGGGGCAATAGATTAGTCAAATTTACATGTTTTTCTTGCATATTTCCTGGAATTAATCTCCAACCTATTTCCTTATACTAATAATTTTAAATTTATTGGAAAGTTTTGGTTATTTATTTATTTGTGGTGCTAGGAATTGAATTCAGGGCCTCACATGTTAGGCAAGTGCTTGACCACAGAGCTACACCCGCAGTCCCTGGGTAGGTTTAATTTTGAATGGAAAATAACATTTAGTGACTTAAATAAACCTCACAATGTAGTCACAATATCATATTGTTTATTATTATGCCATTTCTCTAGCAGTGATATAATATTTATACAAAATAAGAGTTGTTGATATGTTCACTGATGTTCACTAGCTAAAAATGAAAGAATTCTTGCTATTCTTTCCTCTATGCCTTTACCATCTGCCATGCTGACATCTCCTGAGTAAGAGCACTTCACTGAATTTATTTGTATGTCAAATGAATTTTCATGTTCCTGGAAAATTAGCAGAATGTAATATGGTGGGTATTCACTCTGTCTGTGTTAAGTGAAAAGACCAATGAAGAGGGGAAGAGAGAGGGGAGGGAATGGTTGGATCAGTGGAACTCTCCCAAAGAAAACCATATGGCAGACACCTGTCATTATACATTGTCAAAACCCACAGAACACAGAGCACAAAAAATGAACCTGATTGTAAACTCTGGACTTTAGTAATAGTATTGCATCAATATTGGTTCATCCACTGTAATAACTGCACCACACTAATAGAAGATGTAAATAACAGGGGGAGGTATGCCTGGAAAGGGGAGGAAGGAGTGCACGTGAAATCTCTCTGCAGGTTGGGATCAGTTTCCCTGTATCCTTAAAACTGCTCCCTCCAAAAAAATACAGCAATAAAAGATGAATTGAGATAATTTAGGTGGGATGGTATTAGAATGTGTCTTTTGAAAGTAACAGAATATGAAATTTAACTAGTAAAGGCTTCCAGAAAGGTAAATGTGTTCATTTGCTTACTCAAGCCATGGGAATGCATCATGGAAAACTGGACCTGGAGACTAAAGTGCTCTTTTTTTTTTTAAATCTAGATTGTAAATGCCTCAATCACAGGGGTCAGCACTCCCAGGTTCAAACTTCCAGCCCTGCCATAGTGGGATGCTTGTTAGGCTAGTTTAACCTTAATCACTTAGGGGAGAGGAAGAAAAGGGGGAAAGGGAGAGGGAGAGACATTAATTGGAGATTGGAGTTTGGCCATTGACAAGACTGGAAACGAGTAGGTATGATAGGAGCCTACTGCATTTATTCTGGCAAGAGATGCTATGTACAGATCCAGGAGATGGAAATAGAGATGGAGACGTGGACAAGTGGAACAGTCCTGGGAATATTCTTACGTTGGGGTTTGCAGGATTTTTTGAGATGTTTGGTGTAAGGTGTGAGAGAAAGGGATGAGAAATGACTTCAATGTTTTTGTCTTTTTTGGGGGGTGGGTACCAGGGATTGAACCTAGGGGCACTTAATCACTGAGCCACATCCCCAGGTCTTTTTTTATATTTTATTAGAGATAGGGTCTCACTGAGTTGCTTAAGGCCTTGCTAAGTTGCTGAGGCTGAGTTTAAACTTGCAATCCTCTTGCCTCAGCCTCCCCAGTTGCTGGGATTACAGGTGTGCACCACCCAAAGTTGTTGTCTTGAATAATTCAAAGGATGGAGCTGTATTTACTGAGCAGAGGAATATTATTATGTTGGCACAGGTTGAAACATAACAAGAGCTTCATTTTGGAAATAAGGTCTATTAGCCATCTCATTGGAGATGTCAAATGAGCAGTTGGCTGTATGAGTGTCTTCCTCCAGGTATCCTCCACCTAATGTTATTTATTGACTGTAATTGTTTATTACCCAATTCCTTCTTCTGGAATGTAAGCTACATGAGATGAGGGACTTGGCCTGTTTGGTTCTCTGCTCTATCCCTGGTTTCTAGAAGAATGCCAGGTGCAAAGCAGATGCTCAATAAAGTTTACTGGGAAGATGAATAAAGGAATGAATGAGAGAGCTAAATGTTCAGTATAATAAAGTAGGTTGATTGAGAAAACAGGAAGTTATGTTTGAAAGTAAAATCACTTGCCTGGTTATTACTAAGGAGAGATTTGCAACAGGCATTATGTATCAAACATTTTCTATGAAGAACAATATAAAATGAAGAGACAATGAAAAACTTCTGTAAACTTTTATTTTATACTTATGGGTCACTGCCAACTTTAGGGCCTTAGGTTCTGGCTCATTTCTACAAAGTTACTTGTTGGAAAGATGTGGTAAAGGTAAAAATTGGAAATATTCCTACTAGTCAACCACAGTTTTTTACCAGACCATAAACAAAATGTATATTGAAGCCTGTGTAGTTATTCAGAAATCTATAACATTCTGAATTTATAAAATGCATTTTATATATAAGAAACAAAGCATCTTAAGAAAAGACAATTGTCTAAACAAAATGGTGTGAGCCTATGATTTATATTATAGGCTTCCATCACTGCATATGATGAAACAGTGGAATAATGAAATTGAACTACTAACACACAATGGAGGAGTATTTCTCAGCCTGGAATTCCAGCAACTGAAACCTGACATAGTTTATGTATAATTGTGTTAAACTATGATCCAAAAATTAGCTTAGCTAATGTATCACCAGCAATTTATCTGGTGACGTTTGATAGAGACATTAGGCTACTTTTCAAACTCATCACCACATTGATTTGAGAATTAGAACAATCTAAAACTTCAATGTGTAATGACTTTTGCTCTAGTTTATGAAACAATGTGACCCCAAATACTGTTTTGCCAAACCAACCAAACGAACAGAACCCTACATTTTTTAATCCATGGCTCATTCCCTCTCATGCTGCCTCCCATATTCCATTTGCAATGATAATATGGTCACAAGATTTATGAACACAGGAGGTACTTATATGTGACAACTGATGTAGGAGGGTTGTCATGATGAACTATCACCTAGATTCCATCAGAAGATGTGCTTTGGCACAACCACAGAGCATGATGATGAGATCAGATTAAATCCATATGTACCACCACACACGTGCATATCACTCACACACACACACACACACACACACACACATACACACACAAATACACTCCATAGAGACAATTACAGAAAAATTGACTAAAAGAAACTTACAATTGTTTATATATCTATATATATATGTACATATACACACATAGTAAAAGTGTTTTCGCTGTACTCACAGTCTGTAAACATCTGGGAAGATGCCCAGCAAAAGTCACTGTGGGCCCTTTGAAATGGTGACCACTGGGTAGTTGGGGGGTGAGGTGGGGATTTAGGTTCCTTCTGGTAACCCAGAGAAGAATCAAAAGCTCATGGTAGCAGTTACTATATTTCACTGACATGGTACCCTTGCCTGGACACTTGGAAATTATGCTCCCTAACTGGAAAAAGGAATGACCAAAAAAGCCTTATGACCAGGTAACATTTTAGGAGAAATTAAGATAATACAAGATGATATGTGTGTCTATATACATGGATACAGATATAGAGACACACCCGTGCATGTTACTATTACCAAAATCTCAGTGAAAATTTCCAAGTCTTCTAAAAATATTCAATCTTTTTCTCCTAGCTGTGCTTTAGACATTTAAACATTGCACTGAAAGTCTCAGACTTAGTTTAATGACACATTTAAATTTTGGAACATGATTTTAACATTTAAAAAAACTTACATTAAAAAGCATTGGGTTTGTGAAAATAGAACTATTTTATCCCAGCATTATTTTTGAATTTAACATAAAAATATGTTCAAGGTTTCCTGTAATAAAACACCATTAAAAAAGAAAATACAGGCTCTTAAACATTCTTTGAATAGCAGCTGTTAGACTACTATATGTGGTTATCAGTCTGTGCTTTATGTGCCTGTATTTCTTGCAGCTTTAGAATTCATGTTTCAAAAATAAAACAGTGAGAAACATTAACATAATTGCTCACCTGAATATTGTTATTCTTTTCTTTCTTTCCTTTCTTTTTTCTTTTTTTTTTAACCGAGTGCATGTCGATAGGCTCAAATAATCATTTCTAGGCTACCATGCAGTTAAGAAATACTGGCACTGAATGACATTTCAAAAAAGTGACTTAAACCCATGCTATTTGGAAAAAAATCACTTAAAAAAATAGAAAATCTAGTTATGTGCTTGAAAATTCTTAATTTCATGCAAACTAGCAAATATCCTTCAGGTTTCATGTGATGGTCTCCATTCTCCTCCAACTCCAACCACCTTTTGGTGTTGAAATAACATATGGAATATGTAAATTAGATCAATTAAAGAAGTGAGATTGATGGGCTTTGTGGATATAAATCAGTCCACCTTCCATGGCTTTGGAAAACATACGGAGAACACTTTTTTTCCAGAGGGGGGACTGAGTGAAGGAAGAAGGATCAGAGAAGAGACTTCTGGAGACACTGTGTGATCTTTTTTCTCCAATAGAATTTGAAGGAGTATCAATTAATGTCTTTAAGATGGTTAGTTAATGCTGTCCTTATGGCTGCTCCTCTCTGTGTTGTGGTTGTTCTGGTCATGGTTCTTCCACTGGATGCTTGTTCCGTTCATGGGGACTGAAGTCATCAGGCTTTTGGACTGGTGACAGCAGCAACAGAGGCATGACTGGGAGAAGGAACAGACTGTAAATAACACGAGTCCACCTACCCATTCCCAGCCTAACACAGAGGCTTTGGGGCCACCAACAAGGGTTCCATGTGTAGGCGTGATTGAGGACAGTAAGCCTGGACAGTGATCTGAATATGGAGCCTGTCATCTCGAGGCAGAAGTTAAACTGTCCTGCCAGGGGAGAGAAAGAGATCTCTTGCTGCTTGTTTCAGTTCTATTCACCAAGTGCAAGAGGAAGGAAAGGCAGTGTTGGCCAAAAGGAGAGTCTCCATGGCACAGGCCAGGGAAGTAAGGCATGGGTGGGGAAGGGTAGAGAGGGGCTTCAGGGTGCATTCCAAATGGCTCTCAGCATCAGGTACCCCATGTGATCTTCACTACAGCCCTAGGTGGGAGGTGCTATTTCTTCCATTTTATAAATAAGGATAGTAAGGCCAGAGAGGATAATAAGAAGCAGAACTTGAATTAGAACTCAGGACTCTAGATTGAATTCTTTTCCTTGGGTATGCTGCCTTTTTAGGAAGAGTCATTAAAAATGTGTTGAATTTCTGAGAATTTGTACCTTGATTTTTCCCTTTCCCTCTAATTAATATGTAAATTAATTAGCAAGTGATATAAACTTCAGCTTATAAAATGCATTAGTTGTGACCTGTGGGTTAATCAATCCATTTTAGGCACAGCATTTTGTATCTTGTAAGCATTTCCAAGGGGACCTCAAAAATATGGCAGCTACAACTTCCATATTAAGTTTCAACTCATTTGTATGATTCTTTGGTTAATATATCTGCCTTCTTTCATACTGCAAGTTCTGTGGGGGCAGTTGCTGTGCTTCCCTTCTGAACTCTAATAATCAACTCATAGTGAGCCTGTTTTATTTCAAGAGGTCTACACTTATTAACTCATTGAACCTTACTAATGAGATGGATACTGTGATCATCCAACTTTACAGACAGGGAAATTGAGGAAGCAATGGGGCGCCAACTGAACTTGGGTTAGATAATTGCTTGGACCTTGAGCTTCATGCTATTCTGTCTAATATGCACCAGGAGCTACAATTAAATATCCTGGTCAAAGATAAGAAAATCCCATCAGGTATAGGACTATATTGAAGTCATTCCAGAATCTGGAAAAGTGACACATCAATAAAGCATGCTTGGAGCTTCTGGCTTAGGTGAAAGGAAGTTTGAGAAACAGAAGGAAACATTTTAAATGAAATTATAGTACTACAGATTTCCAGAGCAATAAGCATTTACTGGACTTGGAAAATTCATTACTATATTCACTATTAAATAACACTTAGTGAGAGCTTTCTTAATTGCAGAGTTTATGTTTTGTCAAGAGTTTGGTTAAAGTCTAAACCAATGTAAAAAATGAGCATTTGAGTATCTCTTTCTTCTTCCTCTTTTTCTTCTCCTTCCCTCCCCTTTCCCCCTCCTTCTCCTTCTTCTATTGAGAATTAAACCCAGGGCCGCTTAACCACAGAGCCACATCTCCAGCCTTTTTTATTTTTTATTTTGAGCTTTGTTAAGTTGTTTAAAGCCTCACTAATTTGCTGAGGCTGGCTTTGAACTTGCAATCCTCGTGCCTCAGTCTCCAGAGTCGCTGGGATTACAGGCATGCAACATCGTCTCCTGCTTGAGTATTTCTTTTTAAAAGATGGCATTAAACTGACATGTAATTACATTAGTCCTTTTAGTTTTAACCACTGAATATGTTGTTGTCTGAATAGATATTGCTTTTCTGTTTTGCCCACAATCTGACCTTCTTCTTGGTAATAAAAAGTCATTTTTCACTTCCTTACTGAAAAGGAGTGTAGTTGATCAAAGGAGTATGAAAATTGGAATTGGCTGTGTCTGTTAGCTACTTAATATACTCATTAGGTTGTCTTTAAGAATTGCTTGCAAAACAGGCTTACCTGGAAACAATTTTTAAATTTCTTGCTCACAAAATATAGAGCTATTGGGTTTATACATGAGTTCATGGTTGCCAAGTTAATACCGATGTAATCCATGAGCAGCAAGAAGCTAGAGCAAAAGAAAATAGTGTAGAATAATTAGAACATATTATTTCAGAATCTGCTAAGTAGCATTTATCCCTAGGATAAGCATTTTTCTTGCCCAGAAGCCATGTCTTCTGGGCAATTAGAATTTTGTAAAAAGTGCTTAATTTAAGTGGCAGTTTCAGATCTGCAGGATGTTTGCAGATAGATCATCCCCTTGGTTAGCTCAAACCCTTATGCACAGCCTCAGGAGGGGAGTGGCAAGATTACAGACTCTGCTTGCACAAATTTTGGGATCAGTTATGGGCTATGTCAGCTAAAAATATAATAATTCACTTTGCAGTTTTAATTTTCAGGGCTCATAAGAATGTAAAGTAGATGTAAAAATTTTATAAATGTGAAAAGCAGAGAAACTCCAAGTTCCGAGCGGGGCCATGGAATGGGTCCATGGAATTGTACCTGAGTAATTCACATCGATTCTTGTCCATCTCATCATACACGGTTTTCTTCAAAATACGGCTTAAATGAAGAGGGAACCAGCAAAGAGCGAAAATTACAACCAAGCAGAAAACAGTTTTCGCCACTTCTCGACGCTAAAGGAAAGTTAAGAAAATAAAATACATTACATTTGCATTTTGATTCTAGAAGGAACAACTACACAACAAGGAAGTAAGATTTCAGGGATGGAATAGCAGAGAAGAGCTGGAAGAACAGATCTCACAGGACCTTAGTCTCTTAAGAATTGGAGTGTAACATCAAGATGTCCAAGGTTGTTTCTGGGCAGTTGCCAAGAGTGGGGATGTCTTGTCATTTAAGCCAGAACAGAGGTTACCTGCAGGAGGTGAAGCCCACACTGTGGCTATCTCAGCAGGTGTGCGCATGCGTGTATGCAGGTGCCTGGATGGGTGGGGGTGAGTGCAGGGGGAAAGGGTGAGATATGAACTCAATATCAGGTACCTAAGGGGCATTACTGATGGCATGGCGGGCAAGGTGGCTGAGCATGGCATGGGAATGAATGGACAAATCTACAAAGACACTTGGAAACAAATGGGAAACAGCAACAAAAGCAAAAGCAACAAGTTTTCTTCTTTTCCTGATTTTGAAGAAAGCTAGCATTGATTTTTTTAAGTTCTTTTATTAACAACATGTAGTTTCCAAAGATATATTGTTTTGCAAACAGAGGGATGAGGATAAAGGATTATCAGCAGTGACGATTATAAAAACTGGAACACGCTGACCCTGGACTGACCTCTGTTGCAGGTTTATGTGCCCTTGTCTGCTCAGACTCAGGAAAACCATAGGTTAGGAATGACCTGCAGCTATTCATTTGGGCACATTATGCTTGAGTATTATGCTGCATGCATTTAGAAGCCTAACTAGGAACATAAAATGCAACTTGTCTGTAACTGGCTTCAATTACTGTCAAAATAAAACTGACTGAAAACAGGAGTTGGAAAATTAATGCTGGTTCAACACAAAGCTTATAACATTAAGTCTGGGAAAACTACAGAACCCACACCATCAGTTGAGCTGTTTGAAAAGATCTGTGGCAGTTGTCACAAACGGTCCCTCTAGTCCAAAGGACTGGGAACTCTTTAATCTTTCATAGTTATTTGGTTAGCTGGGATATGGCACCAGAGGGCATGATTGAGGCAACAAATAAAGCATTCCAATCTCCAAAAATGGGGGGCTTTAAAAGGGTAATTTTGTGTACACAGAAAGATGGTGCATCCAGAAAAATGGAAAGGGAAGGTATTGGGGAAGATGTCAACTCTCCTGAGCATGTCATCAAACAAGGTATTAAAAGGTAGTATTAATACATCCCATGATAGTCTGATATTCACTGAACCACCATCCCTGCTCCTGTCTTCCTTCCTGTGACTCAGATCCTTGATTTTGTTATGGCAGCTGGGGAGTCGGGCCTCCCCATCTACTTGGCCACATAGCATGATTATGACCTATCAGCTTAAGTAGAAATTTTTGTGGGTTCCTGGAAAAGCTACTTAAAAGTGGGGGGCCCTCCTCCGTTATACACTCGCTCATGCATAGTGTGTCCTTCCCCTTCTTGCTGCCCCAACCTCAGATATAAAAGGAGAGCTGCCATGCTGTCTTCCAAAGCTGAAGGAGAGATTAACAAAACAGCAGGTGCCTGGCCTCTGAGCTCCTTGACCACTATGGCGTCTGCATCTGCACTTTTTGCTGTGGGAGAAAGATAAACCTGGACTTGGTCAGCTTACTCTTATTTTGGGTGTTCTCTTACCAGCATCCAAACTACCCCTGATAGTGTCTTTATAATGAAGAGAAAATTAGAGACAACCAAGAAAAGAAAGAGCCTGTAGAGTATTAGTCAAAGACTGGCAAGGCTTCCCATGCAATGCTAGCTTTCCCACAGTCCCATAAAGGACTTCCGGCCAGTTTTGCTTTATTGCTGTGAGAACCTGTTCCAGCTTTGAGTGAGTACCAAATCTTGGGTTCTAATCTCAGTTTGCTTAAGCAAATCTCTTAACCATCAATCTAATGAGGGTAATATGTATCCTCCCTATCTGTGCTTGAAGGAATCAAATATTAAAAAGACATGTTAATGTTCTTTAAAAACTTAAAATGCTATGTAAATGTGAATGACATTTTATTATTGTTTAATTATTTCTGAAACAAGTACTACTCAAAGCTGAAATAGACTCAATAATGATGCTAATGCAAAAAACATCATTTAAAAACACTGTTTTTCATAAATCCATTCTAACTAATTACCTCCCTCACAGGGATGAGAGTTAATAGTTGTTTAATATCTTCACATCTGAAGTATTTGAAACATTTATGCTTGGACAAAGTCATACTAAAGTTTCTTAATGTGATCATACTGCCAAATGTCAATAAAAGATAATAGCTACCGTTTGTATGACACATTAGATTTTACAAAGTACATGCATGCACATCAAGTCCTTTGATTCTCATAATAACATTGATTCATATATCATTATGCTCAATTTACAGATGAGGAGTTGAAGCTCAGGAAAATCACAGTAGTTGAAAAGAGTTGCTGATGAAGAAAGATGTTTGTGTATGATAATTATATGGGAGAGATTTGGAGACTCCATCTATAACTCACATTAAGTTTTGGTGTGGTTGGATATTCTACATACATCTGTTGTGACTGAAAACTGACCTAGTCCTAGTTTTACTTTTTGAATTAATATAAATTAACATGTGCTGAGGACCTAGTAGGAACTGCATATTATTAGGCAACTTATATGCCTTAGGTAATTCCCATAATGTATTATTGTATATATCTTATGAGAAACTGGAAGCTCAGAGTAGTTAAGCAATTTGATGGTTTACAACCAACAAGTGTAAGAGCCATGTCTTGCCTTCCTAAGCCCAAAACGTTATCTGTTCTATTTGCCACCCAGGAGGTACCAACATTAACTCCCTATTGGCATGTTTGAATTTCTTCTAGAACTTTGGGACCTCCAAAATTTAGCCTCTTTTTGAATTCAATGCTATTTCTTTCATGAGTCTTACTTTAGATGTTGCTCTAATGAAATTCATTTCCTTTTTTCTACTCTCCAAATGCATGGTGGCCATTCATGTTCTAGAAAGATTCTTGTTCTTCCAACTAAAGTGCCCTCTGTCCTCTGCTTCCCTATTACTTCCTATGTGTTCTCCAAGGTCAGGTTCACTCCTGTTCATTCTTGAACTCTTTCTCTATGATTCTATCTCAATGCCCTCTTATTTCCTGGTGTTGTGGTTCGGATATGAGATGTCCCCCAGAAACTCCTTTGTTAATGCAGGAATGTTTAGAGGTGAAATGATTGGATCGTGAGGGCTGTAACCTAATCAATCCATCTTAGTTGGAATGGACTAACTGGTGGTGACTGTGGCTGGAGGAGGTGGGTCCACTGGGTATGTTCCCTGTGACCCCCCCACCCTTTCTCTGCTTTCTGCACATCACGAGTGGAACAGGACTCTTCCTCCACACCCTTCCATCATGATGCTCTACCTCACCTTGCTCCAGAGTAATGGACTCAGTAGACCATGAACTGAACCTCTGGAACCATGAGCCCAAATAAACTCTCCCTCCTTTAAGTTATTCTTGGGGGGCATTTTGGTCACAGTGACAAAAAGCTGATTAGCATGGCTAGCATAGAGGCTACATTGACTATGCTCTATCATTCTATCTTCTGATTGTTTCATCCTTGTGTTTTATTTCTACAACTAGACTGTAAAGCCCGAAAGGGGAGAAAGTCACATGCTTCTTGCTCTCCTGGCACAGTTCCAAGCCCAGTGTATAGATACCCATACACACATGCTCAATACACTCTTGGCATAATAAATGAATAGTTTCTCTTCAGGCCCAGGCTCTGAGACCATCTGTTTCACAGGCAGGCTCCCCTGTCATTGGAGAAATCCCTAACCCTAGAACTATAAAGAAAACAGTTACCAGACCATACTTGTATTTTTAGGAAATCAGCCTAAATCTGCTACATACAGTGTGGCTATGCATAACTTAAGGACAGTGATGCATCCTGAGAAAAGAATAGTTAGGAGATTCTGTCACTGTGAGAACATCATGGACTGTACTTCCACAAACCTAGATGGTACGGAGTACTGCACACCTGAGTTATATGGTACTGCCTGTTGTTTCTAGGCCACACACCTGCGCAACATGTTAGTGTACTGAGTACTGGAGACAATTATAACACAACAGTGTTTGCGCATCTAAACATAACTAAGTGTAGAAAAGGTACAGTGAAAATGCTGGCAATGAGAATTTCTCAGTCCACTAGAATCTTTTGGAACCACTGTCGTATGTTCAATCTGACATCAACTGAATTGCTGTTATGAAGTGACTGTATTTGTAGGTCTGCTGATTTCAAGGACAACACTGTCCTGCCCAGGTTTCTGTGATCCCAGTGGATTTACCTGTTTAAGATGTTCACTGAGGGCAATTCTCAAGCTGCCGTTTCTTCTGTTTAACATCTCACAGGTCATGAGGGTATAGAAGATTGCAGTACACACCAAGGGCATGCAGAAATAGAACCCGAAGAGCCACCAGTCCTTCACATCTTGGTAGAACTGTACAGTGAAGAGAAGGGAGGGAAAAGGAGGGATCCAGTAACACAGATTAACAGGGCAGTGCCTCTGTAGCTTCAGAATCTGGGCCCTTCCAGATATATTTGTATATTCATGATCTCTAGTAAAGGGCTTGGGGGAATGTTCAAAACTCAATTAACTTTGAAACTCCAAAAATTATCCTGGCTTGACACTAGCACACGAAAATTACAAATTAAAAAACTCTCCTGACAGGGATCTTTATTGTAAGCTGAAGCTGGTTTCAGTGACACAATGAAAGAGCCCTAATCAATACAAAGAACTCCCTTTCAAGGTTTATAAAACAGGATTCAAGACATGTTTATCTTTATTTATTGACGAGCCTTAAAATTTTGTTAGTGCCTGCTTGACTTTTAATTATTGTGGCTAAAGTGCACTTAATGTGTATATCTTGTTTGGAAACAGGGAAGGTTCTGCATGGCTTATCTGTAGAGCTTTGGGTAATGGGAGTTAACCCTTTGCTTGGTATGCCAGCTATGTGACCCCAAAGCCAGGCAGTTTGAGCAATCAATAACCATCTTCTATCTCACTCTGTTAATACTGGCCACCTGGAAACTATTGAGCAGCATACCTTATCCAAAGTCCTACTTAGCAAGCACTCCCTGAGGGCAAGGATCTGTGAACCCCGATATTATTCAGCTTTATGTCTTTTTATTTTATGTATTTATTTGTTTTTAATATTTTGTTTAAGTTGTAGGTGGACACAATACCTTTATTTTATTTTTATGTGGTGCTGAGGATCAAATCCAGGGCCTCACACAAGCACTCTACCACTGAGCCACAACCCCAGCCCCCTTTATGTCTTTTTAAAGGAGCAAACTTAATACTTCATAAAAATGAAATTGGAAAGTGATATCCACATTTTTATTCTAAATTAATCACCAACTTGGAAAGAAACACTTTTTCCTTCCTTACCATGTTGCTTCAGATTGTTTATTTACTAAGGATAAATGCAGCCTCCTGTAATATTTCAGTTCCCACAGTAAAAAATAATCATGCTGCTATGTGAACCACTGGACGGTTTCTGAATATAGAAAGGAGCCCAGTGGGTTACATTTACGATATGTCTATTAAAATAATCTAAAATTGGTTCCTGAAGACAAAAAGTTCAGGCAGGCGTTCTTAACTATTTCTATGCCACAGATGCCTTTGGAAGTCTGGTGAACACTAATCCCTTGGAGAACAATTCTCTCTCTCTCCCTTTTTGGCATGGAGGGATTGAACTTGTGCTCTACCACTGAGCTACATCCCTGGCCTTTTTTTATTTTTGGTACTGGGAATTGAACCCAGGGGCACTTGACCACTGAGCCACATCCCTGGTCCTATTTTGTATTTATTTAGAGACAGAGTCTTACTGAGTTGCTTAGGGCCTCGCTAAGTTGCTGAGGCTGGAATTGAACTCGTGATCCTCCTGCCTCAGTCTCCCAAGTGCTGGGATTACAGGCGTGCGCCACCGCGCCCAGCCATCCCTGACCTTTTTATTTTCAATTTTGAGACAGGGTCTCAAAACTGCCCAGGCTGACCTCAAACTTGGATTTCTCCTGCTTTCACCAACCAAGTCACTGGAATTACAGGTGTGTGCCATAGTACCCAGCTGAGAACAATACTCTATATGCTTAAAGTAAAATATGTACAAATATAGTGGAAACCAATTACATGGCAAGATGAATATAAATATATTAAAAATAAAATTCTGATATAACGTACATGTTTTTATCAGCCAATCAAATAACAAACCTATAGGTGACTCTAATAACTACCAGAATGTTGAAGCAGTGTTGAGCATAAATAATATTTTGAGAGGATACAGGTGTGACATGGTGTGAAAATGTCTGCTATTTCTATCAGTGAAAAAGTCATGGCATTCTGAAATACTATTGTGGTTTTTTTTTGCCCACATTCATAATTGAAGCAAATGGTAACTTTCAGTTAGAAGTTAGTGAAAACAAGCACAATTTCTTTTCCATCCAAGCTCAAAGACCCCTGGTTAAGTACAAACTCCCAAAGGAGTTAGTTTACCCAAATCTGCTTATATGAATTTTTTCCCTATGTTTGTCACATTAGAGAAGGATTCAGTCCTAGACTGAGGGCTCTCTTTTTTTGTTTGGAAGTGCAACACAAACATTCCTTTGAGTGTTTGTGGGCCCATTCGTTAGTAGCCCCTTCTTCCTGGTGCACTGCTGGCTGGGTGTGAATGACCCAATGTCTGCAGCTGCAGAGGGTCTGGAAGCTGACCCCTGAGGGGTTGGATGCTCCCCTGCCCCCTCCATGGCACAATCCTATTGAGAATGGGGTCACACATTTCTTTTGAAGTGATGTCATCAGCAAGGGGGCTTCAGGTCAGTCTAGGACAGAGCAAAACTGAAGCGGAAAGAGTGGAACAAAATGGAAGATAAAGTTGTAAAAACAAGAACAAGACTCAAGAGACTTGAAATGAACTCTAAGAACCATCAACTCAACTCCTACCCTTCCACCGCAACCCCCTGGAGGCCACCCCTGCCTGCATGGTGGATTCCCTTAGCTTGATGGCTTACACAGGAGACTCAGTCTTTCTGAATAACACCTCCCTCATTCTGTCCAGCTCTAGTGATTAACTAATCACTCCTTACTCTGAGCCTCTTTCCTCTCTTGCTTTTGTTCAGAATATCTAGATGACTTATCCACACTGTCAAATTCTGATAATCTCCTACTGTCTTGTTTTTCATTGTGAAAACTGACCTGATTTAAAAAAAAAAAAAAAGTCAGCAGATAAACAGAAGACTTCAATTTTAAGATCTCCAGTTTGGCAGTTTTCCTGAGCACTTTTAATTTTAAAAGAATAATTTCCAAACAGGAAAACTGATCAACTGAAAAACTTTGGATTTTGTGAATTTTTTGCAGCTTAGGAAAACATACCTTGAAATGTCTGTAAATGATTAAATGTGGAATCTGAGCTGCATGAACTTACATCAAAGCACTAAATTACGCTGATTTAAGAGAAATAGTTATCCTTTTGGTTCTCCTTAGTCCACATGTAACTAGTTTGCAAAGGAAATATGCATTTTTAAACAATACACTCAGTCATGTGCTTAAGCTTTTCAGAGAAATATTAATGTGACCAGGTGTATTGAAGAAAAACTGAGTTTGTTAAACCAAAACAGTCTTTTAAAAAGTTCTGCAATTTTAATTCAATGTATTCTTGAAAAGGAAGGTGGGTGGGTGAATGGGTTTGTCTTAGTGTTCTCAGATTATAAAGATAGTACTTTCAGCACACATAGAAGTATTTTGCAAACCTTTTTTATATAGATTATGAGCTCTGCTTTATTTAAATGTTCTTAGAATGATGTAAACTTTAGGCCCAGTTGAACAAATATTGAGTGCCTGCCATATGCAAGACTTCCTCTCACTGGGAATGAAATCACATGCTGTCTTCTGTTTGTTGTATGTGAACCTTATGTTTGAAAAGGAATTCTTATATTGTAAATCTTTTTCTGTTATTAGAGTTTATCATTGTATGCTGTAACCCAGTTAATTTTGCATTCAGTTTTTAAAAATGAAGATAAAAAATTCTATTTTGAAAATAAAGTTCTGCTGAAATTATTTAAATATTAGTTCTGAGGGAAGTTGACTTTCAAGATTCAAATGCATAAACTCTTATTAGACTTTCAGCCTCATTTTTAATCAGTTGATGTTAATGCTAAGATACAACTTGTATCTTGTTGCTGAAAATATTTTTTTCATTTTAGCATGTTGATTTAAAATAAAATTGTTACTACTTATTCAGAAAAAAAAAGTTTTGGGGCCTGGGTAGTATCTCAGTGGTAGAGTGCTTGCCTAGCATGTGTGAGGCACTGGGTTCAATTCTCAGCACAAATAAAATAAAGGTTCATTGACAGCTAAAAAAGTATTTAAAAAAGAAAAAAAAAAGTTCTGCAATTTTATAATGTTTGTACATCAGACTTCACGATAATATAAATATATGTAAATACTACTCCCTACTTTGAGTTAGTTAGCCAGTCTTCAAAAAAATAATCTAGTCCTTCTTTCTTAGTAAATGGGCTTTGGAATTCTTAGTTGCTTGGTACAGAATGAGTTATATCTGCAGTTGTGCTACAATACAAGAGAGAGAGAAAAGCAAAACAGTTGTTCTGTTCAAGAAGCTACACACTGGTTTAACATTTCTTTTCCTGCAATTGAAGGATGTGTGACTGAGAGTAAGGCAACTTGCATTGTGGAGATGTTGACAAGCTTTAAGATGGTGAAGTATAGAGCCCCCACCCCCAGTTAATTCATTTTAAGTTTGATAAATTTTAAAATTCAGCAAGCTCTGTAAATTGTAAAAACTACCAGTACCTCCATGAACTTTGATGTGGCATTGAGCATACAAGTTTTGTGCTGTTCACCCCGGTATTCAAAGGGCACCATGACAAAGCCTATGGCTTCAGGGATGGCCAGGATAAAGGAAAGGATCCAGATGGAGACAATTTCAATGGCAGTAATCAAGGGAATCCCAATTCCTTGAACACGACTCCAGGAGGCAACTGCTCTGTACCTGCAAGGGGGAAAAAGGGGATAAAGGTATGAAGGAAGGAAGAAAGAAAGAAGGGGTGCTAAAATCAATTTGCTATGATATTTAAACTTTTTTCAATTAAACACAAATCTTAAATGGTGGAAAGCTCCTCCTTTTGGCCAGTGACCAACCATGGGCTTTTAAGGAATTTTCTGTGAGTCTTGTGAAGAACAAACGGGGCCATTAAGAGTTCCAGGGGAACCATTTGGAAACCAATCGAGCCTGAGATCTATAGCTGAATTCTAGTGAGATCCTGAGAGAGTCTGGAATGTGGTAGCAACAGGTAGGCATCCTGTGTCCTGAGCTGGGGCAGGTCAGAGGAAGCAAAGAGCAGTGAAAGCCAATGGTACCTGTTAGAGTAAGATCTTGTTCCTCTTTAGATACTAAAAAATAAAACCTGAAACATTATCCATGGTGCAGATTTAAATATCCTTGAATGAATAGGGATCGTAGATATTGCACTTTTCTCTCTTCTACCCTCAAAATATGATCACAGTTACCATAACTGTACCAGGGGGCAGTCTTCAAAAATAGTATTTCTAGTAAATGTCAAAGAATGACTGTATCTCTCTCATTATAGTCCTATGCTAGAGTACATAAAATTGAATCAAAAATATCTTTGAGTCAGGCGCAGTGGCGCACACCTGTAATCCCAGCACTCGGGAGGCTGAGGCAGGAGGATCGAGAGTTCAAAGCCAGCCTCAGCAACTTAGCGAGGCCCTAAGCAACTCAGTGAGACCCTGTCTCTAAATAAAAAATAGGGCTGGGGATGTGGCTCAGTAGTGAAGTCCTCTTGGGTTCATTCCCCAGTACCCTCCCCCCCAAAAAAAATATATATCTTTGTTCCTAATCTTTAGGGTTTACAGTTTAACAGAAATGAAAGGTTCATACAGAGCATAGGATATAAATGTAACCGAACAATTATTTCAATCAAAAAATTCTCTGGTATTAAGAAATTATGTTTTTTTTTTTTTACTTTCATAGTTTTCTGATAATAATCACATTTAAATGTTAAGTATAAAGAAAGTCTGGTTTAGAAACTCTGTGCTCTTCGACCTGCTATGATGGTCTGATGCTAACTACTTTCAGACTTACTATTAAGAAAAGACCTGTGATGTGGTAAGGTCTTTTTGTGGCTTCATTCTTGAAATTTTTGTTGCTGTTGTAATGGAAAGGAAACATTTTCTTTTTACAGTTTTCATTAGATAGTGACAGAAAGAGGCTGTAAAACAGACCAAGGCATTGGAGTCAGGTGCATGTGGGTTTGCAGGACATGCAACTGAGTGTAGAAGATTAAGCAATAAAGTCAAGGCAATATGTGTTACCGATATCCACCCAGAGGTGACCCTATCTCTTGTTCACTGTCTCATATGGCTGTGAAAACACAGTTGGAGGAATCATGCTGCTTAGTTCTTCACCAGAACCGCTTAGAGATTAGAACCTATAGATTTGGGTACAATTCAGTTTGCTGTAGAAATGAACTGTACAAGATTTTTAGGGTAAATAAGATTGGTATACAATATAAATCTCCAGAAAAAGTCCAGATTAGTTCAGAATGTAATAAAATACAGCTATGCAAACAGACCAAGAAAATCCTTTTACGATATAGCCAAGATTGCACTTTAAAATTTATGGTTACTTCCAGTGAGATAATGCTTGCTGTTTGTTTTGCCTTCTAGTTCTATTTACTTTTCTTTATTGCCTTATTGAGCTGTCCAGGAAAATCTGAAGGGAGTGGAGACGAGATGTCTTACTGCAAGGCTGTCAACTGAGTTCCATCTATTCTTCTCTCCCCTTTCTTAAGCTCAGTTAGGTGATTAGAATAAAACACCTTTTCTCCTCAGAGAGCAAGGAAGCCAGATTTCTCAGCCAGGGTTTGGGATGGAAGGTTGTTTAAGTAAGTAAATGTGGCCAACACGTTCTTATGATGAGTATGTTCACAAACCATTGTCATTTTATAATATGTCACGAGTTCCCAGAATAGTATATGCTGCTGTGGCTTGGAAAAGCGTCCCCCAAAGGTCCATGTGCTAAAGGCTTGGTCACCAGCCTGTGGTGCTATCTTTAAGAGGTGGGGCCTTGTGGGAGGAAGTGAGGTCACTGGGGGTGTGTCATTAAAGAGAATTGTGGGATGCCAGTCCCTTTCTCTTTTTCTCTTTGCTTCTCAGCTGCCACGAGGTGAGTGGTTTTCCTCTGCCACTTACTCCCACCATGGTTCACAGCCTCACCATGAGTCCAAAGCAAACAGCCAACCAAAAGTGGACGGAAACCTCCAAAACTGTGAGCCTAAATAAATCTTTTTCTTTATAAGTTAATTATCTCAGGTATTTTGTAACAGTGATGGAAAGCTGACCCATGCAGCTTAATCTAAGCAAGTTCAACATTTTTATATATGTAGAAGTAATATTTAGTGTCTAGTTTGCCAAAAGCTTCAGAGTCAGTCTGGTTATTTATTAACTCATATCATGGAGAATTAGCATATTTTTCCATTTGTAATCACCCTAACCTTGAAAATGTCTTCATGAGATAAGAAGAAGATAACCATAAGAGCAAGTAGAAATAATCATTTGGGATGATGAATGTGGGGAAAGGTGTGGAAAATATGAAATCCTGTGTTCCAAAACTGATTTCCATTTGGAAGCTAATGGCATAATACATACATACACAAATATGCTGTGTTCTTACCAGGTGTGATTACAAACAGCCTTTAATTTAGTTGATATGTATATCATGTCATATATTATATATATTATATATATGACATCTATATGTATATATGTATATATGACATCTATACATATGACATCTTCAGTTTTTACAGAAAATCTGCAAGAGTAGATCTAAGCACCAAAACAGACAAAAAAAAAAGAAAAAAATTTGATGTTCTGGAAAGAATCCCTCCTCTTTGAAATGCTTTCTCTCATTTGGTTCTCACCATACTCTCCTCTTTTCCTCCTGTTATACTGGCCACCCCTTTACATTTCCTTGGCTGGACTCTTTTCTGTCCCAAATTTTTAGCATTGGATTTCTCCCAGAGCTTAGTCCTTGGACCTCTTCCCTGTTTACACTCTGTTTCTCAGTGGTCTCATCCAGTCTCATGACTTAAGTATCATTTAAACAATTTATATGCTGATAATTCCCAAATTTGTAACTCTAGCCTGTAACCTCACCTCTAACCCTAGACTTGTGTATCCAATTGACAACTTGAGAATTCCACTAGGACACCTAACGGGCGTTCAGACATACCCAAGTCAGACCTTAGCCCCAAACCTGTCCTTTCTGTAGTGTTTACCAGAAATCTTAGGCCCTAAACCTTGGCATTTGTCTTCACTCCTTTCAATCCTTTTGCAAACCTTGCAACATGTTTTTTCAAGATTTATCTAAATGAATCCGCTTCTCATCATCTCACCTGTTATCTTTCTGCCTGGATTATGGCAACGGTTTCCTACCTAGTCTCCCTGCATCTGCATTGACTTGCCACAGCCCACCTTGGACATAGCAATGGAAGAGCTGTTAAGTCAGATTAGGGCACACTCTGCTCAAAACCTTCCCGGTGATTTCCTGTCCTTTGGGAGTATCTTCAAGGCATATGGGAGCTGCTTCTGCTCTTCCTTTAGGTCTTCAAATCAATTACAGCTTTTTATGGACATCTTCTCTGGACATCCAACTTAAAACTTCCAGCTCCTCTTCTAGAATTACCCTGTTCTACTTACCCCTGATTTATTTTTTCTCCATAGCACTCAATACCATGTGAAAAATCAAATGATTTTTTGATTGATTTTGGTTTTTGTCTGTGCTAATGTCCCCTTCAGAATCTAAGCTCTGTGAGGGCAGACATCCTGTAGATTGGTCCCAAAGCCTAGAGGTATACGTACCAGGTAAACATCTGCTGAATGGAGTGTGTTTTGGTTGTTGGGATACTTTGCTTCCTTACCAGGCACTTTTCTTACTTTATTGTCCCAAACCAGCAGTACTGTACCTTTTAAACACATTCTTATTTTCCAAGTTAGACCTGAATTAGGCAATAGATAAAAAGCTAACAAGAGCTAGTACTTTTAGAAACTCAGAATCAAATAACCTAAAAACAAGGGGGCACCTTTGGGCTGATCTTTCTTCCCTATGTGTTGAGATGGGATCCTGAGGACAGGGAACAGCAGGGCTGGCGTGTTGCCACATCCTCTGCCTGGTCTCCAGTGAGCGAGGGGAGCCGGGCCAGGGCTCTGGTCTGCTGGCTCCCAGGGGAGTCTTTTCCCATTACATCACCTTGTTCCCTGTCACGTGCTATGCCAAAATGAAGGGATAAATTGTATGTTTTATTTATGTAAAGATGTTTGTTACTGTGTTCTCTATAAATAGATTTTTAAAAACATGTTTTCAAAGCTAGAGGCATTTAATGCTTCTTTATTGAATCTTTGAGGTATGGTCTAAGATAGTCAGTACAATTTAAAAAATTAATGATTGAAAAAATTTCAAAACATTATCAAATAAAACTAAAACTCAAAAGATACCACTTCAACAAAACCTTTTTATTTTTTCTTATTCCTTGCCCACTGCTATTCTTGTAGGCATAGTTTGAAGATAAACTATAATAATAAGAGTTACAATTTTATTTTTAGCTTTATTTACATGAAAAATATCCTCCCATTTTTCTAGGCATAATCAAATAATCAAATTAATATTGATACAACTTACTTAAATCTTTCTCCTATGTTTGTATCACTTCTACTGTTTCTGGATTGTGAATAACATGCCTGTAAACATGTTGGTACATACAGTTTTTTTTCTCTGAGTGTTTTTCCTGGATACATTTTTTTGAGTAGAATTGCTGGCTTAAGGGAATGAAAAATGAGCTCAGGTACCTTTCAAAATGTTTCTAACAAGTGCCTATGAATGAATGCTTGCTTGCACTGGATTTTATTAGTTTGTTTTCAACTTTTCTTATAAAAGTGGCATTTCTCTCTTTACTTCTGCCCATCTCTAATTAATATCAAGGACCATTTGTAATGGTTGGTTATGATTTATTTATCTTACGTGACTGACAAGCTTGATCATCACAAAAGGCTTAAAGCCAAAATACTAGCAGAAAGAATAATTTTTTTTACCTTGGACTTAGTGATAAGTTTTTAAAAATATTTTTATTAGGGCATTATGGTTATACATAATAGTGGGGTTCACTGTGACATAATCCTACATGCATGGAATACAATTTGCTTCACTTCAGTCCCCAGTACTTCCTCTTCCCCTCCCCTCCTCCTTCCCCCTGCTCCCTTTCCTGTATTCTACTGGTATTCCTTCTATTTATTTATTGTTTTTAATTGGTACCTTATTGATATACATAAAGGTGAAATTCACTATGGTATATTCATATGTGTACATTGCATAATTTGGTCAATATCATTCTACAGTTCCTCCCTTTTCCTTCCTCCTTCTTTCCCCATCCATCCCTTACTCTACTCCACTGATCTCCCTTCTGATTTCATGGGAACCCACCCCACTTTCCCCCTGTATTTTGTTCTAGCTTCTGCATATGAGAGAAAACATTTGACCCTTGACTTCCTCAGTCTGGCTTATTTCATTTAGGATCATTCTCCAGTTCCATCCATTTACTAGCAAATGCCATAATTTCATTTTTTTAAATGACTGATTAAAACACCATTGTGTGTATGCAGCACATTTTCTTTATCCATTCCTGTATTGCTATGCACCTGGGCTGGTTCCATAACTTAGCTATTGTGAATTGTGCTGCTATAAACATTACACTATAAGCTGTATCACTATAGTATGCTGATTTGAGTTCTTTTGGATAAATACCAATGAGTGGGATACCTGGGTCATATGATGGTTCTATTCCTGTCTTTTGAGGAATCTCATAAGCAGGAAGGATCTTCAAGAGAAACCAGGTGTGTTGTATTAAAAACAAGCTGCAAATTGTTAAAAGAATTAACACTTCTTCAATTGAGATTTTTTTTGTTTTTGTTTTTTTCTTGTACCAGGAATTGAACCCAGGGATGCTTAACCCTTGAGCCACATCCCCAGCCTTTTTTTTTTTTTTTTTATTTTGGAGATAGGTCTTGCCGAATTGCTCGGGGCCTTGCTAAGTTGCTGAGGCTGGTTTTGAACTCTCAATCCTCCTGACTCAGCTTTCCCAGCTACTGGGATTACAGGTGTGCTTCAGTTGAGTTCTTAAATTGGACTTACCAGTGATAGCTTCCATTAAGCAGATAGAATGATATTTTACCAGTTCCAGGTCTGGCCTCTGAAAGGGGTGGCAGGTTTCACATTGGAGCCCTGAACCTGCTGGAACCAAATGTTGAGAGGCCCTGGGACTACATGAGAGGAAGATGAACTCTGCGGAGCTCAGACTTCCCGCTGTCCCTGCCAAGGTGCCAGACACGTGGGTCTTGGACCCAGGAGCCCAGCTCAGTGCCAGCTGAAATCTACCAGCAACCCCAGTTGAAGTGACAAGGAGCAGAAGACTTGCCCAAATTCCTGACCCATAACATGGTGAGATATGATAAAATGTTTTAAACTGCTAAGTTTGGGGGTAGTTTGTCATCAAAGGGCAATGGGGTAGCAAATTAACCATTTGCCTAATCCTGACAATGGAATAAAATTAGAAAAAGGAATAACTATGTGCAACAGGGAATAGGCCTGAGATGAGATCCCCAAGTTGCCCTGGCCAGCATTTGACTTTGTCTCTGTTCATTTCCAAGCCTCTCTCCTGGGCTCTGCCAGTTCTTTCCTGTCTTCACTTAGTTATTCAGCAATAGAAAAGCAGAACACCAGGAGAATAAGAAGAAACCACCCAATCCAAATAGAAATGAGGTTTTCCAGAAAATCACTGTGGTGCTTCTTGAATTAGGATAATCCTTTGAGAATATCCTAGAGACCACTGAATAATTATTTGAAATGATGGGCTGAAATTTATGCCTTAAACTCCAAAGCTGGAGTTTGAAGCATAGAAAACAAAGCTGCCTTATTAGTGATCTTTGCAACTTTTCCAGGTATCTAATTACACCTCACTCGGGAATCACTGTTAAAAGAGTTTTATCTTTTTACAGCCTCCTTCCCCAGACATTTTTTAACTACAGGCTGGATCTGTGCTCAGGCCTTTTTAATGGTCTGTCATCATCTTCTACTTTAATGTGACTGTTAACTTCACAGGAATAGCATTGAAGTCCTTCCCTCAACCAGCTCCCTCCTCTGTTTCCTCCCAGACTCCAAGTTACACATGAAACTTGTGACTTATGGCATTCAAGAAAATCCATTTTAATTTTAATTTTTCATTTTTAGTAATGGCTGACTATTCATATTTTGGGAGGCGAAAATTCATTCATTTTAGAAGGCCTTAGCATTAAAGAACTATTTTACTGATAAAGTGGGACAGGGGTCAAAATTTGTTCCTAAATTTCTCCATTACTTTTCTGAAATTTCTGCTTTATCTTTTTCAGAAAATAATAACAATGTGAAATTAAAGGTAAATAAATAAAAGATAAATTTGAGGAGGAATTAGTAAAAAGGTGAAACTGAGACAAGCTCATAGTTGAACAATGTAAGCTCATTCATTCTGTACAAATCATGTACTTTCTTTTACTGTCTGGTTTATTTTATTATTATTTTTGCAAACTGCATTTTGATTCATTGTACCCAAATGGGGTACGACTTTCCATTTCTCTGGTTGTACACATGTAGAGTCACACCATTCGCATAGTCATACAAGGACACAGGGTAATGATGTCTGTCACTTCCCACCATCTTTCCTTCCCCCAGCTCCTCCCCTCCCCTCATTTTGTTTTGTTTATTTTAGTCAGATTAAAAACTGATAGTGAGAAAGCTGGAACTTTTCTTTGATCTTACAGTATTCTGTGATCATTGAGTGATTGTGATTAATGGAGAAAGAAATTCTGTAGAACTTAGATGTATAATTTCTCTCATTATTTTCCCTCAAAAACAATTCAAGATGAGAAATAATTATTATGTTTAAAAAATATTATATAAAATTATGGCAACTCTTTTTCTGGGGCCATGATTTGATTCAGCTCAGACAATGAAAGCAGGGATTTCACAAATGGCAAATTGTTTTGTAACAGGTTCCAATTTCCTTCTTTTTACTCTTTCAAGAAAGTGACTTTCTTTTTTTAGTAGACTATCATGCAACTAAATGAAGACTCAAAACAAATGGTATCTTATCTTCAGGAGTTAAGTGTGAATGATTCATTCTGTAGCGTGAAAGCTTTTGAAATAGAAATGTCAAGTAGATCGCCTACTTATAGGTCCCAAAGCTTAGAGTCAATGCCAAATGAAATGTAAAAAGGGTCAGGAATGGATCTAGGGAATGAAGAATGATGAGTTTATTACTAGGGAAAACGCTCCGGGTTTTTGTGGGACTGGAATTTTAAAATGGTTCAACTCCTTGATCTGAGAGTCTCACTTTGTTGCATTCTTTTATTTTCCTTTTCCTGATGAAGAATGACTCACATTTCATTTAGTACACAATGACTGGATGTGATGGAACACACAGTCCGTTCTTCTTCCTGCCTGGCATTGGGAGAACAGGCAGTGTGGTGACCTGGCCCATCCTCCCTCCACACCTGTGGGACTTCCACTGAGGCTGGGTGAAGTTTAGGGAGAAGATCCTCTGAGATTCCCCAAAGAAGAAAGAGGGAGCAGAAGAAAAGTCTGAGGATCAAGCCCTGAACCTGGCTGGGGGAGTGACAAATATTTCCTCCAGCTTATTGCTATATTCAAAATACATTTGTAATTTTATTCAGAATTTCTACCATTTGTTTAAGTCCAGTGGTCAAAAGGACATTAATTTGTTTTCTTCTGCTTTGCAGTTTGAATTTTTGCATGTTTGAGTATTATGGTCACTTGGCAGAATGCAGGCAGGGAGAACACCAGCTGCACGGGTCATGGATAAGAAAAAACCAAATGGAGGAACTTTAGATTATGTAAAGGAAAGTGATAGGGGGCATGAAAAATGGTGGAACGAGACAGACATTAGCCTATGTACACGAATGGTATGAATCTACATTGTGCACAACCATAGAAATGAAAAGATACACCTCATTTGTGTACAATGAATCAAAATGCAGTCTGTAAAAATAAAAAATAATTTAAAAAAGAAGCAACCAAAAAATAAATTGAGACCATTTATGAAACAAGTAATAAAACCACACATTCCTTGATGCTAGAAATAAAAAAGAGAGAAGGAAGACTACCTGCATTTGATTACTGGCGTCAATGCTTAGTAGCCATGTGGACTTGGTTAACCTCTTTTGACCCCAGCTTCACTATCTGTAAAGTGGGGAAACTATGGCATGGATCACTGTTAAATAATTTCTGTTAAGTATTTTGAGGAGGGCCTCCTACTTAATACTCAAGAAATGGAAATTATTATACATATTATTGTTGATATATAGCACCAGGTAAAACTTTAATATGTTTCTTTTTATTTATTTTTTGCCACATAGCTAAACAGCTCTACTTGCAAAAGAATTCTTCCTGTCCCCGTTATGTTCAAAGTGACTTCAGCCTGTATTATATTCCTGTGTACTCCAACACCAATTTCTGGTTCCCATTAATTTTTTATAATATTCATGTCTATACCGCATTGTTTTTAACTATTACAGCTTTATAATATTTAACAGTATTATAGGGGAAGAACATATGTGTAGACATTGTTCTTTTTGCCAAATGTTATGATAATCTCTTCTTTACTCCACATGGCTTTTAGAGTTATATTAAAAATTTAAATTGGATATGGTAATGAGAATCCATCTCTAAATACGCACCTTGATAAATATAGGAAAATTTTACTTGTACCAGCAATGTAAAGGATATAATTTAAAGCCTTTGATTTTTAGGTAAGAGAATACTTTGGAAGGCATCTATCCACACAACTGTAACACCAACACTTGGAAATAATACACTTTAGGTGAAAAAAGAAATGATGTTGGGATGGGAACATCATAGGGAAAATTTATTTGAATCAAATGCAGGTCATCAGTACTTTTTAGGGAACCGGTCACGAGTGCCATAATCTACCATTTAGTCAGTGGAAACCATACCTTGGTCTTCAGTAGCCTTAACATTCAATATGCACCTCAGGTTTCCCCACAAATCACTGCAATTCTTACTGATAGGTGATGAAATTCTCTCTGATCTTTGTGTTTAACTACTGCAGTGTGAATATTTTTCTGGATAGTACTAATGCATTTTAAACTACTAATGGATTTTTTTTCCTGCATTTTAATTACAACAAATAATGCATTAAAAATACTAAACATTTCATTAATTTTGTTTCTGCTATTATAACCAAAAATAATAAACAGAATACCATAATAATTTGTAACTACCAATGGAATGAGTAATTTTACATTTTAACTATAATTTTGGTTCTAAAATTAATTATAAATGATGAATGACAGAATATCTCTGTAAACATTTGAATGTTCTTTAAAAGAGTGAGCTTTTTATTTCTATTGTGATGGGACTCAGGTTCTCTGATAAAGTGCTTGTCAGGGATATGAGTTGGAAAAAATTGAAATCTCTTCTAAATTGTACCTATGGCTAGTTGTATGTGTAAACCAATGAAATAGGACATTATACACCTTGTATAACATTATATTAAGTATAAAAAGAGTTCTATGGAATGTTATGAAGTTCCTAACTTCACTGTTTTACAATCCTCCTGTGAAAAATTGAAGGTGATGCAAATACCATGTGGAAGTTCTCAGAATCCAGAAGGGCATTTTTAAAAAACTCTTAGTGGCCATGTATGAGGATTCTGAAAAGACTTGGAGATGCTTGATGGATTTCTCATTTGGATAAAGGAATACTGCTATTGGTGTTTTCTTTTTTAAATTATGAAACATTTTAGGCATTCAAGCAGAACATGGAGAAGAATAATATAACAATATTGTATATTTACCACTTAGTACAAGCAATCAATCATTACAAATAAAACAATAGTATCTTCATTTTTATAATAATAAAATCACCGGTTCAAATGAATTCGCATATCCTAGAGAATCACCTTTTCACAAACTTTATTCCATAATATATTCTTTTTTGTTGTTGCTGTTGCCTTAAGAATGTCAACTGCATATTGTTGGCAAAATGTTCTCATACACGTCGCCTGAGCCAAAGACGCTAATAACCAGCAAATGCGTGAAGCAATTCTAAACAGCAGAGGAGCGATTGTTAACATTTTAATTTATTTGAAATGAGTAAACAACTCCTCTGGAGGCCAACTCTCTTGGCTTCTCTTTTTGAGAAAAATGCCTTTCTAAACCCAGCTGAAGAACAAAAGGAAGGACTGTGTTACCTGTCCACACTGAGAGCGCAGAGATTGAGGACAGTGATCCCCACCGAGGACTTCTGCAAAAAGGGGAACAGCTTGCAAAGAAAGACGCCGAAGTCATTGTGGTCGAAAGGCCAGCGCCCAGCCAACAGCTGAAAAGAGGAGATGTGGGAATTAGAAGTGGCAGAGCTGGCACTGAATTCACGGGCACTTATATTTCTAATTACATGTACCGACTTCTAAATTTTATTCCTTGTTTTACTTTCCAGCTAACACAATAGAAATAGAGTATCACTAGCATTATTTTTTCTTCTGTGTTTTAAAGACTCAGCAATTTCTGGTCTGGAAAGATAGGGAGACTATAATATGTTAACATATATTATAATTATTAATACATATTAAATATAAATATATAAATATGATAATATGCTCTTGTGCAATATATTACATAAAATATGTATTGCATATTAAATACATTATGTACCTTATAGATAATAGAATGTAATAACGAAAGAGAAAAACCTTTTTGCTTTCAGATGAAGGAATCATGCTGCCTACTTTTCAAAAAGTGGCAAAACTTTGGTGTTTTGGGTAAAGCTTAGCCGACAGAAGCTGGCAGGGGTCTCTTATGGAACCTTATTAAACCACAGGAAAACAAGTTATTTCAGTGAGTGGCACTGGAAGATATTATCTCCCGACAAATAGCCAAAGCAAAAAGTGAAGGGTTAGGAAAAATACTGGAAAAATCCTGGGAAAATGAAGTGGCTTTGGACATGGTGATTTTGGCAGTTGGTAAGCACCAAAACTTAACTTCCCATCTGTGCTTAAGGGGATGACTGCTTCCTAAATGTGACCTCAAGTGGCTTTCTATTTAGGATTAAATTTCTCCTTATCATACAGGAAAATGTGGTTACTGTGGTTTGTTTTCAGGAAAATCTACTCTTTCATGTTGACAATTTAAAATCTTGGTCCCAAGGCAAGGGTGTCATTCTCTAGTGGCCGTGGTAACAGGAACTAGTAGCTAACCAGCTGTCCTCTGTGACTTGCTGATATTTATCTAATTAGGTATTACACAAGAAACATGGCCTTAAATAATTTTTGTTACCTGAAAGGAGGAGGGACATCCCTGTTGAATATATGATGACTTTTCAAAGGTAAAAATGGTGTCAATTTCCTTTCTGGTCTTTGCTCAGTGACTCAGTATTTAAACTTATAGTAGGAAAGAGTGTCCTACTAACTTGACAAACAATCATTTACTTGCAAAGTACTTTTGCCGCAGTATCTCTAAGTTGAGCTTGAATTTCCGTTCTACCATTTCTGAAAGAGTACGTGAGGTTGAATTTCATGGTCAGTGTGGTCATTAACATGAGCCCATTGAAAGACGTTGGAACACCAGTAGTCCACAGATAGAAAATCACAGTCTTAGGCATTTTGACAATTTAGTAGCATAGGGCTTTCTATAATTCTGTTATTATGGCTACGAATACATATAACTTAATTTCAGAGAGGTTCCCTTTTGGTTTTTTCAGAAGTTTTCCCTTCCCTTTGAATATTTGTCTAAAGGAAACTTCTTCAATTGCTTCTGGTCTCTTCCTCATGTCATATAACTGGTCTCAGTTGGTGTATTCTCAGAATTTCCACATAAGCTTTTGTGGACAACTACCAGGCTCTTTACAGAAAACACTGCCCTAACTTCTGAGAGTTTTTATGAAGTTAATAAACATTTATACCATTGGTGACTGCTGGTTATTAATGCCTGGTGCAAGTAAAGAAACAAGACACAATTTCTGGGATGAATCACCCCTATAAAGACAAGAAAACTTGAAAAAATGACATTTTTTAAAAACAGAATAAGAGTTTAGTATTTTGGCCCAGAATTATAATTCTCCACTGAAGACCACAGAATGTAATTAAAATGTGTAGGAATTGTTATGGGGTATGCTTTAGAATAATTGAAATGGTACCTTGGCTCACTTCCAGAGACTAAGAGGATCCTGAAATTCACATGGATGGATTTCTCAATTCACACATCCAATTATGAGCGAAAAGAAAAAAGGATGTGTCTTTCTTCATTAAATATTTTTTAGTTGTACATGGACAAAATACCCTTATTCTGTTTACTTATTTTTATGTGGTGCTGAGGATCGAACCCAGTGCCTCACACGTTCGAGGCAAGTGCCCTACCACTGAGCCCCAACCCCAGCCCAAGGTTGTGCCTTTCTAATAGGGAGACTCTGAAACCTGTGAAGGGCTAAGTGACAGGTGCTGGGAAAATGATCCCGAAAACCCAAACTTGTACATGGATTGTTTCAGATTCTCCCAACCTTAATTAAATTTCTTCCTTTTTCATGTTTAACTTTTAACTACAGTTAGATTGGGGTTAGGTGTAAAGAAATGGAACTAAGAAAAGCACACCAGGGAACTGGAGAGCAGCAAAAAACTGGTGGAACTGCCTTTCTTTGATGCAATGGATGTGGTGGTGGTGGGAGCGTTATTCCTGTTTTCCTAGGAGTGAGCATTGTCTCTCCTTGGAAATCATAGACAAAGAGCATACGAAATAAATCGCTGGGGGGAATTTTTAGGTGAAGTCAGACTACACTTCCCTATTTTAAATCCATATCATTCTAAATGGATAATAACTGTTCCAGTTCTTCTAGGAGAAAATGGCCTCTGCCTGTAGGCAACACTTTTCCTCTCTCTGCCCTTCTTAATAGGGAGCTCCTCTCTGGTTAAAAGCCATTTCCCCAACAAGACCCTCTACCATAGTTTGGATTGTTAGTGTTCCTCTAACAGCCCACAGCATTACTGGGAGATGGCAGACCCTTTAGGAGGCAAGGCCTGGTGGGAGAGCATGGATCACTGGGGGTATGCCCTTGAAGGGGATAACGGGACCCTGGGCCTTCCTTTTCTCCTTTCTCATTGCTTGTTCATTGTTACCAAGTTGCTTCTGGCATGTATTCCCACCACAATGTGCTGCCTTGCCACAGGCTCAAAAGCAACAGGGCCAACTGAACAAGGACAACCTCCAGAACTTTTGTGTGTGTGTATGGGGGGTGAGTACTGAGGATTAAACCCAGGAATGCTCTACCATTGAGCTACACCCTTAACTCTTTATATTTTTAAATTTTGAGACAGGGTCTTTTAAGTTGCCTAGGGTTACCTTGTGAATATCTCAGGCATTTTGTTATAGTAACGGAAAGCTAACACACCCTCTTTAACTGCCCAATCTCAGTAAGATGTGCTTGTTAATCTCTTTCATGGAACCAGTGTTGGAGCAATCATACATTTGGAGTCTCTTTTAAGCCCACTCTGTTTCAGCAATAACACAAATACAAAGAAGGGCGGGCATCATGGAGGCCAATGGTGTAGCTCACCTGTTTTTCTCTTAATTAGAAGAGGCATTTGGAGTTTCTGAAGATCACTGGAATGCACCCTTTCTGTTATTTGCTAGCACTTAAAATAGAAAATATTTAAAATGATCAAAATTAAGCTGTATAAAAATTTATATAGTAGCCGAGTGTGGTGGCGCACGCCTATATATAGTAGCACTCGGGAGGCTGAGGCAGGAGGATCTGGAATTCAAAACTAGCCTCAGCAGAAGCAAGGCTCTAAGCAACTCAGTGAGACCCTGTCTCTAAATAAAAAAATACAAAAAATAGGGCTAGGGATGTGGCTCAGTGGTGGAGTGCCCCTGGGTTCAATCCCCAGTACAAAAAAAAAAAAAAAACAAACTTATATAGTGAAAAGTATATCTCCCCATTAAGGCCTCCAAACTTAACTGCCCCATGGTAACCACTGTTAATTGCCGATTGTTTTCTTTCAGAAAACTTCTTATGTATATAAAAGCATGTGCATTTTTTTAAACAAGTGGGAAATATAGAAATAATACTTTTCAACAGTCATGATGTATTTTTCTTAGAGTAATTTTATGGGAAGCACTACTGCCTAATTAAAAGTTTTAATTTTTAAAAGTGCATTGATGAAACAATTAGGGTATAAATTCATAAGTTACTATTTGGGATAATGTCTAGACCATGGCAAAACAACTAGTTAACTTCATTATTATCAATTTAATGAAAGAAAAAGCTTGTCTCACAAACTGTTAAGTCAAACTGGTTATTCTGGCACCTTGGAGTAGTCATGGTTTATTTTTTCCATAAAAGGGTCTTTGATATGCAACTCTCATACTTATGTCTTTTCAAGAACATCATGTCATACTTTGCACAAAGTAGGTGTTAAATAAATGGATGATTGTGACTCACAAATGGAGATGATATACATCCTGTGGTCTAACTGAGCATTATGCCCTCACCTTCTCTGGTGGATCACAGAGAAGCACCCCAGAAGGCCTCAGAGAAAACAGGGGCAACCTACTGAGCATACTGAGGCCGCTTGACTCTGTTGCATCTGAGGGGATTTTTCTGCAGTTGAAATATGCTTGAAGTCTCTGGTCACCACCTAAAGACTAAAACACTCCTAAGGTGGCACAAATTCTATATTCACATGGCTGATTTGGATTGTGTCAAAATCAACATCAGAAAATTGACAGGCTGCTTTTTTTAACCTGTCAGAGAAACAGATTACTTCAGGTCTTGTAATACGTGACACACTGAGTACTGCCCTGTGCTTAGAATGGCTAGGTCCATAGCAGCATTTACGTCCACCCCCGTATTGGGTACAAAGCACTATCTCACTTGATTGAGGCCTTTCAGAAATGTGTGGCGTACCTACCTGATGGTGCCAGTTTTCTGGAACATACCTCACAATCAGAGGGTAAGACAAAATGCATGGAGTCAAGTAGTTGATATGAAATTTATGCTCTAAAGATCATGTCCTCACTGCAAGCAAACTGCCTAAGTCCTCACCACAGGTCGATTGATTTTTCCTTTACCCCCAGAGCACTAAAGCTTACCTTTCACTCTTTAGCCTACTGCTCACTAATAGGAACCCTCCAGAGTACTAGTTCTCATTCCTGAATGTATGTAAGAATTATTTAGGGAGCTCTTAGGATCATGCCTGGGCCATGACCCTAGACCAGTGCTTATTAACCATGGGTGATTTTGCCCCAAGAGACACTTGACAATGTCTGATGTATTTCTGTTTCTTACAGTTAGTAGGGGTACTATGTCGTCTGGGGGCTGGAGGTTAGGGATACCGCTGAACATCTTGTAGTATGGAGGAAGGCTCCCCAACAAATGACCATTCAACTCCAAATGTTAATCATTTCTGAGATTTTGAAAAACCACACTCTTGACCAATTAAACTAAATTTGTGTCCCAAAGATCAGCAATCAGCAATTTCTAAAGCTGCCCATGTGGTTTCATTATGCAGCCAAGGTCACCAGTCGAGCTCTGGAGGAATGAGGTTCTCAAGACTGAGCAACAGCAGAGTCACTGGGAAGGCTCAAATGCATACCCAGAATTTCTGATTCAGTAGGTCTTGGGTGGGGCCTGAAGATGTGCATTTCTAGCAAGTTCCCAGGTGGTGCTGATGCTTTTGGTCCACCAACCATGCAATGGGAATTACTACTCCAGAGGCATCATGATCAGCAAACATGACGGCTGACAGCCAGATAGTACAGGACAAATAGGAAAAAAGTATACAATATGGTCATAAGAAAGAAATAATGTTGTTTATTTGATTTATTTTTGATTCTGGGAATTGAACCCAGGGTCGCTTAGGCACTGAGCCACATCCCCAGCCGTTTTTTATATTTTATTAGAGACAGAGTCTCACTGAGTTGCTTAGGATCTCACTAAGTTGCTGAAGCTGGCTTTGAACTCTTAATTCTCCTGCCTCAGCCTCCCAAGCTGCTGGGATTATAGGCATATGCCAGTATGCCTGGCAAAAGAAATAATTTTAATAGCTCGGGGGCAGGTAGCTTGCATTCATTTCCCACACACTTCAGTAATTTCTAAAGACATCAGTACATAAAGTTATAGTCCAATATCAAGCACTTTAATGTCCCAGGCCTCACCATCCTGACACTTCTTGTTCTTTCCCTATGTCCAGGATAGGTTGTAAACTCCAGAGACCTAGGTGCATGATTTACCTGTTGCTCTGTGACCTTGGATAAGCCACGTACCCACGGTAAGCCTCTGTTTCTGTATTCACTAAGAGGGGTTGGTTCTCATACCTGTCACCATGCTATGGTGCCCACTTGGTCGTCTCAAGCAGGATCAAGCAAATGAAAAATTCTGAACACTGTACTTATATCACGCCAATGTTAGTTATTTGGAATTGCTGTAATTCATAATTATAAAATGTACCATGAATGTATGACTTAATGAAAGAAAAGGTTAATATAAACAAATCAACCCTTCTTTATCTACTCCAGATGTTAATATCCTCCCCCACTTACTCCCATTACTTGGACATTATTTCTGTTATTGTCATGGCATCTTGGAATAGTACAAATAAAACTAGTGGCACATTTTCCTTCCAGCTAATTTTCCTTGATGCCCTCTGGTGAGACTGAGGGTTTCTCTTTTTCCCCTTCATCTCACCCCTCTCATCCGGGACAGGCATGAGGGATTTATGAATACAGCCTGTAAAAGCAGAAAACCTCAGAGTTAATACTAAAATGTTATCTTCCTTCCAAAATGAACTATTGTGGAGTTACTTGAATTGGACATGACTGACCAGGTATGGGTCTTCAAGAAGTGAGGTTCTGGTGTTTTCTCTTTTTCTGGGAGATGGGCCAGGATGTGGAATTTGGTACAAAGTTGAATCAGCAGTAAACAAAACCATCTTCCTATGATGCCCAGGGCAAGCATTTACAGAGTACATGCTCTCTGGCTATTGCAAATTTCAAATCAGATACGAGAAAATGAATCATTTTGCATGACTGAGAATGTTTTTTTTTCCCTTTCCATTACGCTTTAATTGCTTCAGGATTGAGGCAGAGCTTTCATACAAATGTAATAAAAACTGTGACTTCTACATATCCATAGCTTTCTATGTGGTCAGGCTCTTGCCTTCTGAACAGGCCAAGAATTTGGGGTGTATGACAAACAGAGCATAGCAGTAGCCCCAGAAGTGTTCCCAACCAGCCCTGGGTGCCCTCCATGACTTAGGGGATGGAGAAGCCCTCATTTTAATTAAAACCAGTGACTTGGCATAGTAGGTAAGAACATGGGCCTGAAGCTATGTTCCTGGGATTGGGCTGAATCTGAGCTCTGCCATCTGAATTTGGCATGCTGGTTTACTTCTCTGCTTCTCAGTGTCCTCTATTAAATCATGAGTTATGGTAGTTGCCTCAGAGGATAACTGTGGGCAACAGAAGAGTCAATCCCTCTAAAGGGCTTAGCACAGAAAGTTTCCAGAATTTGTGAGCCCTAACCACTGATGGCCTATGGTTGCCAATCTCTGCTTTTGGTCCCCATTTTCCTCTGAGATGATGTGTTTGTCAGTTTTCCATCACTGTGACAAAATACTTGAGAAAATCAGACTATAAGGAGGAAAAGCTTATTTTGGTTCACTGTCTTTTTGCCCCATTGCCTCTGGGATTGTGGAGAAGCAGGACATCATGTGTGGTAGAGCAAGCTGCTCACCTCATGGTGGTCAGAAAGCAGAGGGAAAGGAAGAGGAGGGGCCAAAGTAGCACAATCCCTTTCAAGGACGCGTCCCGCCCCCCCCCATTACCTAAGCTCCTCCCACCATGCCCCTCCTCTTAAAGGGTCCACCATCTCCCAATGGCCCCAGGCTGGGGACCAAGCCTTTAGCACACAGGACTTTGGGGAACATATAAGATCCAAACTGTGGCAAATAGTGAAGGAGGGTCATCCAGGTCACCAGGTGCAGTGTGGTGGGCCTCACAAGTACAGAAGACCCCGTTCTCAAGGAGTTTACTCCCTAGGATATGAACAGAAATAAAGGCTCATAAGGAAGATCTAAGCAATATTTGGGGATTATTTAACAGAAGAAGAAGGTGATGTGGGCTGATGATGGCAGGAACAGGCTCAGAAACTTGGCTGTTTGTCCCTGGAATGATTTAGACATGCTAATTATTTCTCAGTGACAACCGAAGATAAAAAGAGTACCAATGTCATATGGCTGGTGTGCGTATTAAATGAATTAATGCATGCAAAGTACTCAGGATGGGGCTTGGCCCATAGAGGAGTCATAAATGTTAGTTCTTATAAGAGATGCATTCTAAGGATCTGCTTCTTGCCCCTCTGCAGTTATGCTGGAAGACAGAATTGTTGCTATTACTTGCAACACATCTTACACTATTGAATATTTGTTGTTTCAGTTCTTGCTGAGGTCTTAGCTTTCTAGAATTTGGAATACATGGATGCTAATAACAACTAGGTGGGAAAAAGGGAGGGCGGGGGAGAGAGAGAGAGAAGGAGGGAGAGAGAGAAACTTTTTAATGCCAAGAATTCCAAAAGAATTTTTTTTTTCTTAAAGGAGAGAATGTTCACCCAAGACATGGACTTTTCCTCCTTGGGAGTCTCAGTAACCTGAAGACTAGTAATCAAACAAAATATCTGGGTTTTTTTTGTTGTTGTTTTTGGTACTGGGGATTGAACCCAGGGGCACTCCACCACTGAGCCACATCCCCAGCCCTATTTTGTATTTTATTTAGAGACAGGGTCTCACTGAGTTGCGTAGAGCTTCGCTAAGTTTCTGAGGCTGGCTTTGAACTTGCGATCCTCCTGTCTCTGCCTCCCAAGTGCTGGGATTACAGGTGTGCGCTACTGCGCCGGGCCAAACTATCTGTTTTTAATAACTCTGTTCACTGTAAAGATCTAAATCTGGAAACAAAAGACTTAAGACTTCTACTTATTTTGCAAGCATAAAGCCAAAGAATCATTGGATAGAGATAATTAAATTTTTAAGCAAAAAATTTAAACATCCTTACTAATGAAATCACACACATTAATGCCAAATGCATGTGTCAATACTTAAAGGTTAAGTTCATAACAGAAAGAAGATCTATGTTGGAAAAAAGGAACCCTGGCTTTTCCTGAATGGGGAAATGATTTCATACATGTCTTGAAATAAGACTTATATTTTGTAATAACAAAGAGCCAGCAGAGTTAATTATTAAAAAATGAGTGTTGTGACCAGGACATACAATAAAGCCTAAAACTTAATGGAAAAAATGTATAGTTTATTTTAATCATCAGTCTCTATGGTAGGACATACTTGGGCTTATTTAAAAGAAACTAAACCAAAAAACAGCAAACAACAACAGGAAAAAACAAAGCAGAATAAAACAAAACAAATAAGCAGAGATTCCTCACATGTAGATTTAAGTAAGTAACCCTTCAAAACATCACTGATGGAAGTGGAAAAGGAAAGCCGAAGCTGTGTTTGAGAACATGCAGCGTATTTATTGATTTAATGTATAAATTCTTAAGAATTTGAGTTAGTTCTTTACTGTAAAGTGTGCCATGTGGTCACAATTATCCTGTGTGTGAATGGAAACAGAGAGCCCCTAAAGATACGGTATGCAGCACAAAGAAAATGATACCATATGTGTGTGTGTTTTGGGGGAAAAATTGATGCTGTAGTTGACATGTGATAGTAAAGAAGATGGAGGTGATTTTGAATATTCGATAACAGAAATTCATCAGAGAATAAAACTTCATGATTTGTATCAGCAGAGGCATCAACTGAAATAGACAAACTCAAGATGTCTAAGTCACTGGTGATGTTATGACATTGCACGCAAGAATGACGTGCATTTTAACAAGTCCCCCACTAAAGTTTTAGACGCCTGGCTGTCTTCTAGAGAAGTGCTACATGTGGTGTAGAGAATATTAAACTCACAAACGTTCCATTTAGTATTGAGATGGGAGGATGGAACATTCTGGAAGGGTAGTTTGAAAACCTGGCTTCTGGCCCTAACCCTGTCAAAAATCTTAGAGCCTGGATTCCCTCCTCTGTCAGTTGAGCAATGATGGGCTAGAACATGATCATCTCTAAACTCTGACAGCTCTTAAACGGTATGATTGTTTGCATATCAGAATTCCAGTATGTGACCAGTTCCTCTGAAACTATTAACTCCATCTATCTTTAACCTAACCTAACCCTAACCTAACCTAACCTATCCTTTCCCCCATTCTTTATGTCTAATTTTGTTTTCTCAGTTTTTTTTTTTTGTGTGTGTGTATGCCAGTATTTGAACCCAAAGGTTTTACCACTGAGCCACATCCCTACCCCTTAATTTTTCATTCTGAGACAGGGACTTGCTGAGTTATTTAGGGCTTTGCTAAATTGCTGAGGCTGGCCTCCAGCTTGCAATCTAACTGCCTCAGCCTCCAGAGTTGCTGGGATTACAGGCCTATGCTACCATGTCCAGCCCTCAATTTCTCTTTTATTCTTTCCATCAATGAGCATTTTAGTCTTTTTTTGCCTTTTTTCCTAGCTCGAAAGAATTATGCATGTCAGAAATTGTGGAGTTCCACCTATTGAAGTCAAAGGACTATCGGCTTTGAATGTACAACCAGTATTTTAATACTCTCAAAGAAAAAGCCGAAGTGTATAGTAAATTTGCCCAGGAAGAAAAATGCATTGTAAATGCAGTAAGGACTATATATAAAACACAGGAAAAGATATCAGTTAACTGGCTGTCTTACATTTCTGATCAAGAGTCTGTTATGTAACATTCAAACTTCTTTAAAAAGTTTTGAGAATTAATCAATATTATTTTATGTCTTATTTATGATCATTTAGAAATAAGATAAATCTAGGTTGTACTAGTCAAGAACAATAGATTTTAACCTAGTTTTACTTCTAGTCTTGATGTTTAATATATATGTTTTAGTCAGTTTTTTCACTGCTGTGACTAAAGGACCCTACCAGAAGAACTATAGGGGACAAAAAGTTTATTTGAGTGCTCAAGATTTCAGAGGTTTTAGTCCAGAGAAGGCCAGCCCCATTCCTTGGGGCTCAAGGTGAGGCTGACCATCATGGCAGAGTGTGTGGCAGAGGGAAGCAGCTCACATCATGGTGATCAGGAAGCAGTGAGACTCCACTTGCCAGATACAAATATACACCCAAAGCCACACCCCAGTTCCCACCTCCTCCAGCCATATCCTACCCCTTTGGTTACCACTCAGTTAATCCCTATCAGAGAATTAATTCACTAATTGGGCTAAGACTCTTACAACCAGTTCTCCTCTGAAACTTCTTGCATTGTGTCACACATGAGCTTTTGGGGAAAACCTCACATGCAAATCATGACAGCATATGTTCACACAAGACTCATACATGAATGCTCATTGTAGCATCATTCATAATAGCAAAAAAAAAATCCTAGAAATTACCCAAGTATTTATTGAAATGTGAACAGATAAACAAAATATAGTATATTCACAAAACAGAATACTATGCAGCAATAAACAATGGGCTGTGGATACAAGCTACAACATGGATGAACCTTAAATATATTATGATAAGCAAAATCAGATGCAGAAGACCACACAGAAGATGATTCTATTACTATAAAATGTACAGAAAAGTTAAATGTATAAAAACAGATTATTGCTGGAGGCTGAACATAGGAGTGGGGATTAACTACAATCAACAGTGAGGGATCTTTCTTTTAGGTAATTAAAATGTTCAAATTCAATTGCAAGCGATGGTTGTGTAACTCTGTAAATTTACTATAAATCATTGAGTTGCAGATTACAGTGTGTATATTTATGGTATATAGATTGTGCCTCAGTTAAGCTGTTACAGAAAAAGATGTCAATCATTCTGATCTGACTCTGTAAAACAAAACCAAGCAAACAAAACAAAGAGTACAGGAGAATAAAACTGCTGGTGCCTTAGCATGAATCAAGGCAGTGTCACTGACAGCATGCCATTCTTCTTATTAAAATTTTGTTTTGAAAATACAAGTTTTTATTAAAATATTTATGCTGATATTTAATGGGTTTATTTTCTTATCATGTGAATTAATACATACATATTCTATAAAATTCTCATTTTTAACTTGTAATATGATATCAATAGATGTAACACACATAAACAGCAGTTTTGGAGTCTTTAGTAATTGTTAAGAGTACAGAGCAGTCCTGAGACAAGAAATGTTGATCTAGTTCAATACTCATTTATGTTAAGGATAAGGTTAGGGGACAGACAGATGCAAATAGTGTGAACACAAGGTCAGGAGAATAATTTTATAAAATGGGCCCACTGTGCTGACATCCATATGCTTTCTTTTCTAAGAAGCAATTTACCTACAGCCCTGCCTGGCTTAAGTGGACAGGTTATGTCTCATTCCTCAGCAAACTACCTATTAGCTGCAGGAGAAATGCAGACCTGAAATAATGTCAATAAGAAGAATCCAAGTTACCCTGAAGAGGGACTTTTGTGACCCTTTTCATAGACCAGATCCTGAAACTCAGGAAGATAAGGATAATTCCCCTTAACCATAAAAATCTGTAAGAATTTATGGTTAAGAATCCAGTTAAGATTCATCACTGATGTATAGAAATGCATTTGATTTATGGAAATTGATTTTATATCCTGCTACTTTGCTGAATTCATTTATTGGTTCTAGAAGTTTTCTGGTGGAAGTTTTTTTGGATCTTCTAAATATAAAATCATGTCATTGGCAAATAGTGATAGTTTGAGTTCTTCTTTTCTTATTTGTATCCCTTTAATTTCTTTCATCTGTCTGATTGGTCTGGCTACAGTTTCAAGGACTACGTTGAATAGAATTGGTGAAAGAGGGCATCCCTGTCTTATTCCACTGTTTAGGGGGAATGTCTTCCAATTTTTCTCCATTTAGAATGATGTTGGCCTTGGATTTAGCATAGATAGCTTTTACAATGTTGAGGTATGTTCCTACTATCCCTAGTTTTTCTAGTGTTTTGAATATGAAGAGGTGCTGTATTTTATCGAATGCTTTTTATTCATCTATTGAGATGATCATATGATTCTTATCTTTATTTTTACTGATGTGATGAATTATATTTATTGATTTCCACATGTTGAACCAATTCTGCTTCCCTGGGATGAACCCCACTTGATTGTGGTGCACTATCCTTTCAATATGTTTTTGTATGTGATTTGCTAGAATTTTATTGAGAATTTTTGCATGTATTTTCCTTAGGTCTATTGGTCTGACATTTACTTTCTTTTAAGTGTCTTTGTCTGATTTTGGTAATCAGGGTGATACTAGCTTCATAGAATGAGTTTGGAAGGGTTCCCTCCTTTTCTATTTCATGGAATAATTTGAAGCGTGTTGGTGTTAATTCTTCTTTAAAGGTCTTATAGAACTCAGCAAATCAAATGCAAGTGTATACATCAGTGATGAATCCACTGCAAGAGAAATTAGGAAAACTACCCTATTCACAATAGCCTCAAAAAAAAAAAATACATGGGGATGAACCTAACAAAAGAGGTGAAAGACCTCTACAATAAAAACTACAGAACACTAAAGAAAGACATTGAAGAAGACCTTAGAAGATAGAAAAATCTCCCATGCTCATGGATAGGCAGAATTAATATAGTCAAAATGTCCATACTACCAAAAATGTTATACAGATTCAATGTGATTCCTAGTAAAATCCCAATGACATTCTTAATAGAACTGGAAAAAGCAATCATGAAATTCATTTGAAAAAATAAGAAACCCAGAATAGCCAAAGCAATTCTTACCAAGAAGAGTGAAGCAGGAGGCATCATAATACCAGATGTTAAACTACACTACAGAGCAACGGTAACAAAAACAGCATGGTATTGGCACCAAAACAGACAGGTAGACCAATGGTACAGAATAGAAGACGCAGAGACAAACCCGCATAAATACGGTTATCTCATAGTAGACAAAGGTGCCAAAAACGTACAAATGGAGAAAAGATAGTCTCGTCAACAAATGGTGCCTGAAAAACTGGAAATCCATATGTAGCAAAATGAAATTAAACCTCTATCTCTCACCCTGCACAAAAATCAACTCAAAGTGAATCAAAGACTTAGGCACTAGAACAGAGACCCTGTGACTAATAGAAGAAAAAGTAGGACCAAATCACTACCATGTTGGCTTAGGACCCGACTTCCTTAACCAGATTCCTGAAGTGCAAGAAGTAAAATCAAGAATCAATAAATGGGCTGGATTCAACCTAAAAAACTTCTCAGCAAAGGAAATAATCAACAACATGAAAAGAGAACTTACAGAATGGGAGAAAATCTTTATCACACACACTCAGATAGAACACTAATCTTCAGGATATATAAAGAACTCAAAACTCTTAACCCCCGCCCCCCAAAAAAAGAACCCAATTAATAAATGGGCTAAGGAATGAACAGACACTTCACAGAAGAAATACACACATATGAAACATATTACAAACATATGAACAAACACATGAAAAAACATGAAAAATTTTCATCATCTCTAGCAATTAGGGAAATGCAAATCAAAACTACTCTAGGTTCCATCCCACTCCAGTCAGAATGGCAATTATCTAGAATACAAGCAACAATAATTGTTGGGGAGGGTGTGGGGATAAAAAGGTATGCTCATATGCTGCTGGTGGGACTGCAAATTGATGCAACCACTCTGGAAAGAGGTATGGAGATTCCTCAGAAAACTTGGAATGGAAGCACCATTTGACCCAATTATCCCACTCTACTCGGTTTATACTCAAAGGACTTAAAATCAGCATATTACAGTGACAGGGACACATCAATGTTTATAGCAGCTCCATTTGAACTATGGAACCAAATGCTCTGTCCCTTGAGAGTGTCCCTTTTCCTATCCCTCAATAAACTCATTCCTGATACTCTGAGCAACATGTCTGAAATCCTTCTGATTTGATAGAAGGAACTGGGGTTTGATGGAGTGGGGCAGGGAGGGGGTGTCTTCACACTGCCTGTAACAACGAGAAAATACTGAGGGTCGGAAATATTATAGAACTTAGCCCAGGTCACATGGATAATCAGAAGCATCTTTCCAATATTTTTGTTATTGTCTTTTGTTTGCTGGCATAGTAAGAAGTTTCAACATATATTTCTCTTCATTCAGAACTTACAGTGTACTAGTCACATCTGTGAAAATGACTACAGTTTCTAAACTAACTTGTGTTGCAATGGCTCCTTTGGTTGAGATCTGGTAGCAGACACTGGGATGTTTCAATATGGAGGGAGCCCAGCCTTTCCACAAATGCAGAGCAGCGGTACTCCAGAGAATCCCAGGGCCTGTTCCTGCTTGCTGAGATCTGTCCTTGCTTTAGGACTCTGCTTAGAGGCTGGGAGGGAGGTCAGGACACAGGGATTCTTGTCACTTAGCTCAGGCAGGACAAGACCAGGCACTATGGTATTCAAGCAGTTAAGTGAATTTTCTTTCTTTTTTTTCTATTAAATTTATGGTTTATTTATTCATAGTATCTTTTTAAAAAAAATTGTTCCAATTAGTTATACATGGCAGAGTGGATTTTCTTATCACTTGTGTCGATTCAGAATTGGCTATTATTTTCAGCCAATAAATAAATAAATAAATAAATAAATAAATAAAAGCATGTGTGGGGATGGGGTAGACAGACTTCAACAAAATCAAGCCTGGTACCCACAACCATTTTGTGCAAAAAGTAGAAGTTTTAAAATATCTTTAAAAATACTATACAATGGTGATTTACATTTTTCTCTGATTTTAAAATAGCAAAACTAAACCTCTTAAAACAAACTAAAGGCCAAATGAAAAATCTCAAAAGACTTATTTTTACTTACTGGAAAGTCATCGTTTTCTTTAAAAAACTGAGCTCATGAATTTAAGAACAGTCCATAGAACTTAATTTTTATGTCAACTTCAAGTGGTATTCACAAATAAAATTGTACACTAATAAAGTGAAAAATAGCAGCCATACCAATTTTTAAAAATATAGTGTTCAGCTACTAGACTAAAGGCATATTCTTGAAGTAATACCTGCCATTCTAACATCCCAGGTATTTCTAATAATTTTAGCATGTGTGTCCTGTGATATCAACCCTCTGTTGTCACCAGAAGTTGTCATTCAGGGCTTCTATCTCAGTCCTCAATTACTACCCGATCCCACAGACCAGTGGAGGGGGTCTGGCTGAGTTTGGACATATGCTTCTGGGTTTTTCATTATTATTCATCAAGAAAAAAAAAAAAAAAAAGAAAGGGAAGCTTGATGAACTTGATGGAGTTCACCTGCTACAATTCATAATTTAGTTTTTGGAAGAAGCATACTCCTCCAGCTCTGAAGTATAGGATCATCTTCATTTCAACCTGAAACACCAAAAAACCTTTCAAGTCGAAGATGAAAATAATTTCATTCCATTTTTTAAAAAATATTTTTTAGTTGTAGATGGACACAATACCTTTTTTTTTTTTTAATTATTATTTTTATGTGGCACTGAGGATCAAACCCAGAGCCTCAAACATGCCAGGTAAGTGCTCTACCACTGAGCCACAACCACAATCCCAATTTCATTCCGTTTTGAGTATTTTTGTGGTATATAATACATAGGTAAAAGTTTCCATAAATTCATTGGAAACCACTTTTAAAATCATTATCAATATTCTAATATTTAGGATTCATGTTTTTGTCAATTTTTAGGTGAATGAATTCTGAAACAATTGAGTGTACAGAATTCACTGACTTAGAATGTGAATCAGCAATTGCCTCAGAATAGGAAATTGTTATTTAATTTTCTATTATATTTTCTCAAATTATTATTTTCTTCATTTTGAGTAAAAATGTATACTTCTGCAAAAGTAAATGACACATTAAATTACCACTGGGCATTTGACTCAGCGACCCAATACATTTTCCAAAATTGGTTTCCATTTTTCCCACCATTTTTATAAATAATCTTGGTGTCTAGGGAAAAAAAATCACCCTTTCTCTGATATTTTATACTTAAAGATATTTCAAAGGAAAGAAAAATATCTAATCTCAAAATATGTTTAGATGGTGGGGAAACAGGGACTTTTGTACAATGCTGGTGGTAATACAAGCCATGATTTTGGGGGGCAATCTGACAATATTTATCAAAGTAGTACACTTAACCTTTGGTGTGGGAATCCTGTGTGTGAGGATTTCTCATAGCTATACTCATAAATATGACATATATATGTTTATAAATGTAGCATTGTCTGTAAAATCAGAAGATTGGGACAAATGATTATATAAGTTATGACATTCTTCCACATCAAGATGCTAAAATATTTTTATATTTTGATATTCAAAGATCTCTGGAACATAATGACAAATTAAAAAAAGCAAGATGCAGAATACTGTATAAGAAATGGGGGACAGAATAAGAATACATATTTGGATTTTCTTCTACTAACATGAAGAAACTTTGAAAAGAACAATCTCATAAAAGTGATTCCCTGGGAAATTGGGTGGTCAGGGACTTGGTGTAGGAGGAAGCCTTCCCAATGTATATAGTTTATTCTTTATGTATTTCTTTTTTTGTTGTTCCATGTGAATATATTCTCTATTCAAAAAAGAGAAAATTAGGATTTTTCTTATTTGTCGAATGCCAAAGGCATCAATGTGTGAGAGTGTATCCATTGCTGGTTCAGGAACTGTCCCTGCAAAGGGATGCCTGTAGTGGCATGTAGGTAATCTGAACAGAATGTGGGGATGTACCAAGGATCACAGAACCTAAAAGGGGACAGATGACAAGCATTGAGCCTGAAGGCACTTCTCTATTCATTAACGGATCCAAAATTTCTGGCTAGGAAATAACTTTCTAAGACATCTTAAGTTCTAGTACCAGCTTTCTCTTCTGGGCCATTTCCTCGAATAAATTAAATGTTTATCACTTCCTGAGCATTCATTAGAGTTACTGCAAACAAGGGAAGAATTTCAAAACCACAGAAGAGACCTCTGATCTAGCAACTGAGAGACTCTCTCTGCTACACCAGTCTGCAAGCAAGGCTGGTTTTGAATGAATGCTACTGTAAAATAATAAATAGTCCAATGATCTGGTTCTTCAGTCTCCTCTCACATGTTTGGAACTGTGGAGGTTGACTCCTTACAGCCTGAGAATCTGTGCTCCCTCCTTCAGACACGTGGGAGAGGTGTTCTGCATGCTGGTTGAATCACACAGCGAGTCTCCAGGCTGGAGCTCCATCACCCAACTTTCCCCTCCATCCCCTGTAGCTCCCACTTTCCCTCCCTATAAGGAATACAGGGTATTTATCACCCTCACCTTTCCCTTCATTTGTCATGTGGCCTTCCTTCTACTGCGAAAGAAACAGCCCCAGGCCTTTGTAGCATAGAGGGATGAAAATTCGAGTTTTTTTTTTTATGACAGTCTCATGTAATTGGTCCATCCAAAGAACTACAAAGCATAGCAATTTTTTGATTGAAAAATTTCAAGTGTATGATTTTTTTTATCCTTTAAGATCTTTAGAGAGTAATTATTTTTTTGGTATGAAATTTCCCTAAAATAAATGAAAACGTTTTCTTCACCTTCTCCCTTTTTACTTCTTTTTCCTTTTTGCTTAATGGAAACTAGAGTATCTACACCAAAATCTGGCCATCTGGTTTAATGCTGCTCTTAATTACTTGAAAGTTGATGTAATGAGCATCTCTCAGCACCTGACAAAGTATTGAAAACTTGTTCAATTGTGATCAGGAAATGGGTAATCTGCCCATGGGCTTCAAGGATACCTGGTTGTTTGCCCATCCACTAAGGCCAAAGTTCTGATGTTCACTCACATAAATGGGGAAGAAAAAGAGACCCCAGACTTTGTTTGTTGTAACTGATGTGAGTTGTCACTTCAGGAATAGGTCTACTTCGTGTCAGGCATAGTAAAGTCCATGAGATGGGCCCTTCATTATTTATCTTTTCTTAGGAATTGAGGCAGCAAGTGATTTATTCAAGATTAGTGATAAACCATTTTTATAAAGAAAACATATTTTGATATCTTAGACTTATGTCTAATTAGATTTGAGGTTGGAGCATGAACCACTTAAAAATATCAAAGATTATGAGGACTTATTCAAATTTTTCAAGTTCGGAGCTTGAGTTTTGACTCTCTATGGGACAAAATGGAGGTAGATGAGAAGCAGGGATAAAAGGCGGGGACAGGGAGGTTGCTGAGATGTCACTGGAGTTGACAGTTTTTTTTCTGTAAATGGTCAGACAGTATTTGCAGCTAGCTGGGATATATGGCATCTGTTGAAACTACTCACAAAAATCGCCATAGCGAGCATACAAGCCATGGGTATGGCTGTGTTCCAATAAAGCTTTATTTAAAAACAGGCAATGGGACAGATTTGACTTCTTAGCTATAGTTTGCTAGCCCCTGAGTCAGAGAATCAGACAGGAGAAAGCAGAAGTGGTGACCACTCTACAATTGCAAATTGGGACCAGAAAAGATCACAGGTGAGCAGTGCTGCTCCTCCTGAGTTTCCTCCTCCTGCTAACAGCATGTGGTACCTGGAAGCAATTCTGAAGCCACTCCTTAAAGTCAATGAAAACGTTACCTTGTGGCTTAAATATTTACTCAGAATAAGAAGCAGGAAAAGTTTTGATGCTCACCTAAGTTTAAACTACTGTTCATAGTATTGTAAAAGCCAGTGAGAGTTCCATTTAATAGATGGCCAGTGGTTTTGATAAATAGAATTTCTTTTTTGTCATGCTGCAATGCAAATTTTTTTCTGGTGATTTTAAGAGGAATGTCTCTTTTAGATCTGTCTTCACGTTTACAAGATTGTAAGTTTCTATCACCAACCCTCCTCATTGTACCAGTCTTGAGTCAGTATAATATAGTAACCAGATTACAATGAAACCTGGAAGTTTTATTCACCAACCAGCAAAACCAGAACATGCCATTTCACAAAAATAACAGAGTGATTGGAAAACCTCACCAATCCTTCTTTAACTCTTAGAGTATTTATTACCTATGATCAGTGCTTCTTAATCTGTGTTTCATAGTGAGTCTTAAAGTTTTAAAATAAGTAACCATTTATTATAATAGTAATGGAAAATGCTGAAACCTAATTTTATTTCTGTATCTCTTAAGATTAATTTGATTGATTTTGTTTTAGCTGGGTATATTACTCTGGGAGAAGGAGAGACGACAGTTTTTCTATTTTTAAATAAAATGTTTATAGGTGTTTCACATTAAAAATAGTGTATTTTTTGTGTTCTCAAAAAATTTCAGCAAAATAGCTGAGCATGAAATGCCTTTTGGATTGTGGTTTTTTTTTTTTTTTTTTTTTTTGTGGTGCTGGAATTGAACCCAGGGCCTTAGTGCATGCCAGGCAAGCACTCTACCAACTGAGTTACATCCCCAAACCTCAAGCTAACTTTGTTGAATATGTAGTTGTATCCTCAAAGAATAGGAGTAACTTGAAGGCATGACTATCCTATATTTCTTTGCATTTTCTATAGATGCTTAGTCAATGTGTGAGTTGATTTAGCAATTATCCACATGGAGACAGATATTGAATTTTCTTGAAAGGAAAAGAATTATTATAATGGACAAAATTCATATATCACAAGTCTTTAAACATTTAGAATTAGAAAAAATATTCTGTTTAGGAATCTCTGCCTAGTTCCTAATTCTGTACCATGCCCTGGTATAGTTCTCCAAAACTATTATTAAATTATAAATGGTCTATGATAAATAATTATGCTAAGAATATATATTTAAAATTCAGCTTTATATGAAACAAATACATATATTGGTGCATAAGAAATGCATACAAGAATGTCCCCCAAAAGCTTACATGTGAGACAATGCAGGAAGGTTCAGAGGAAAAATGATTGGGTTGTAAGAGTCTGAACTCAATCAGTGAATTAATCCCTGATGGGATTAACTGAGTAGTAGGGTGTGGCTGGAGGAGGCGGGAACTGGGGCATGGCTTTGGGGTATATATTTTGTATCTGGAGAATGGAGTCTCTCTCTCTCTCTCTGCTTCCTGATGATGCCAGCTGCTTCCCTCTGCCATGCTCTTCCACCATGATGTTCTGCCTCACCTGGAACCCCAAGGAATGGAGTCGGCCTTCTATGGACTAAGACCTCTGAAACTGTGGGCCCTCAAACAAACCTTTCCTCCTCTATAATTGTGCTGGTCAGATCATTTAGTCACAGCAGCAAAAAAACTGACTCAAGTACTCTCACAAACATGAGAAACCAGTCAAAAATAATATAAACTGTATGATTTCACATATATGAAATGCAAAAGTAGACCAACCAATTCATGCTGTTGGAAGTCAGGAGAGTTGGTGCCTTGGGAGTTAGGATAGCATTACAGCCTGGACGTGGATTACCCAGAGAGTTCCTGTTGTTAATGCAGGAGGTGAAATGATTAGATTATGAGAACTGCAGCCTAGTCAATAGACTGATCCATTTGATGGATCAATAACTGAAGTGGGTTACTGGATGGTGAATGCAGGCAGGTGTGGCATGGCTGAAGGAAGTGGTTCACTGGGAGTGTGAACCCTGATTCCTTCTCAGACACCATGAGTTGAGCAGTTTTCCTCTGTCATTATTCTCTGCCATCACCTGGGGCCCAGAGCAATGGGGTCAGCCAACCATTTAAAAGAAGTTCTGGTGTATCTAGACATTTTTGTGTCTTTAAGTTTTCCCTCAAACTAAAAGTTCCCAGGGAACCAAGGATTCTTTTTGTTATAGACATTGCTTTATCTGACATAAAACTCACATGGGCTGGGGCATAATGTTCTTTCCAGTATTTGGCAAATAGAGTTAGGGATGTAGGTCAGAGGTGGTATGCTTCTGGGTTCAATTCCCAGCTCTCAAAACTGGCAAATAGACATGTATCCCTTATCTTTCCCTTATACTTTTTTATCCCTTATAAGTATCCCTTATACTTTTTTAAAAGTATTCTTAGTTATAGATGGACACAATGCCTTTATTTTATTTGTTTATTTTTATGTGGTGCTGAGGACTGAACACAGTGCCGCACACGTGCTAGGCAAGCTCTCTACCGCCGACCTACAGTCCCAGCCCCAGTGTTCCTATTTTGAGAGGCAATGATTCTGGCCATTTTGAAGAACCTTGATATTGTTTTCTTTATGGGATGCTTTTAAAATTAGGAATAAGTATTCAAATTCTTTATTAATTAGATTTAATGGGACTATTTCATAAAAGGTCTACTTCACATGTAAATCTTGAATCACACCTGTTATTTGTGATAGTGTGGATGGAACTGGAGGATATTAAGTGAAATAAGTCAGGCACAGAAATACAAACACCTATATTCTCACTTAAATATGGAAGCTAACAACATTGATCTCATAGAAGAAGAGCATAGGATGTGGTTTACCAGAGGCTGGGCTGGGGGAGGCAGGAAGAAGAGAGAATGGTGTAGGGTACAGAGGACAGGGAGAACGACTTCTACTGTCCTACAGCACAGTAGGGTAATTGTTGACAACATTTAATTGTATATTTAAAAAATCACAGAGAGGATTCTGAATGTTTCCAAAACAAAGAAATGGTGATGGATATAGATAACTGGATTTGATCATTACACATTATATAAGTGTATTGAAACATCACACAACTCCATTAACAAGTACAATTAGTAGGTGTCAAATTAAAATCAACATAGTTTTAAATGGAGGATTTCTGGCTTTTGTGATTAGTTTTGATATGTCCCTAAATGTTCTCTGTTATGCTTCTGAATTTTTTTTTAAATTTCTGTGCATCCATTAAATGCCTTGGGAGGTGGTCTAGAAATGCAACATTCAGCTTTATCAATACAGCCTGATGTCTCTACCCCAGCTAAACTGTGGCCTGGCCACAGACCTTCATTTCTCTGTATTATGCCCCAAGACAAACTGCCCAGCCCGAGGAGATAAATGAATGAGATTTCAGTTTGGCAAAAGTGTTGCTCTAAGGCCCTGGGTCTGGGCAACCAGTTCATCAAAGAACCCAACCCTTCTTCTCAGTTTATTTATACGTACTTTATTTTTGGGCTCTTCTGTCATTTGATCTCACTAATGACAACGAGTATAGGGTGAAAAAATGCTGTTTGCCAGATGTTCTGAGGCAGTGTGCAGATGTACAGCATAGATGCTACTTTGGAGAGAAAGCTCGGCATCATCCACCTCGTCCATTAGAATATGACACTTCTTTTCTACAAAAGGAACTAAAAAAGCATTTGGGGGTGGGAGGTGGCTGGGGTGTGGATTCTTGGCGGGCACATCCCTAGCATGTGTGGCACCCCAGGTTTGATCCTCAACACTGAAGGGAAAGGGGAACGCTTTTCATCTTTGAACAGTCTTCAAAAATACCTTTCTGTGCTAGGAGACATTTGGTGAAGTTTGTCTTTTGAGGCATATGGCAGAGAAGCAGTGTGGCAGCGGAGTTAACAGCGTAGCCTCTGCCATCAGACTAGATCCATGTGCTGTTTCTGTGCACTGTGTGATCTTGAGAAAATGACTTAAGCATTCTGTGTTTCCTTTTCTTCCTTTAAAAATTCATGCAACAGGATCACTTGAGTTAACCTGGCATAGGGCAAACACTAAGTTTTAGGTAATGTTATTCTCATGTTAAATATTGCTAGATGAAACATCTCTTCTTCATTAATTTAGGAAATGCTTCTTGACTTAATAGCTAGAATGTTCTTATTGAAAAGTAAATTAGGGGCTAGGGTTGTAGCTCATGGTAGAGCACTTGTCTAGCATGTGTGATGCCCTGGGTTTGATCCTCAGCACCACATAAAAAATAAATAAATAAAATAAAGTTTAAAGAAAAGATATGATTTTTAAAAAAGTAAATTAGATCATGTCACTCATTTTTATATAACCTCCGCCCACCAAATTTCTATCTCATTCAGAGAAAAAAAGATCAAGTTTTTAAAGATACATAGATATAGGCTGGGGTATAGTTCAGTTGGTAGAGTGTCTGCCTTGCATGCACAAGGCCCTGGGTTCAATCGCCAGCACCACAAAAAAAAAAAAAAAAAAAAAAAAAAA
>JAJEJO010000347.1:374041-398046 GCA_020662805.1 Glaucomys volans | reverse complement strand
AAAAAAAAAAAAAAAAAAAAAAAAAAGCCGTCCTGGCTTATCCAGGATAGTCTCAGTTTATGCCTATTGCCTAGATGTGATTATTTATAGTAATTTCAAGAGTCCTGGTTTGGATAATAAACTATATAGTAACCCTGATAGGAGGCGCCACGTGATGTGCCCCACTCCCACTCTTACCCAACCCTCACATCCCTGCGGCCTCCTCCTTGCTGTTCCTTCAACTCTCTAGGCACACTTCTGCCTCAGGGCCTTTGCACTTGCTGTTTTCTCTAACTGGAATGCTCTCACCTTAGACAGGTGGCATGGTTTGCTCCATTATCTTAATGTTTATAACTGTCACTTTCAATCTGTCACTTTGTTTTGAGACTTTCCATAATATTATTTAAAGATTAAAGATTAATGTCTCCCTTCTGTTTATTGTCCTTCCCCCTCCACTTTTCTCCTTAGCACTTATCTCACACACTATGTATTTGCTTACTCATTTATCTTCCTTTTTGTCTTGCTCTTCTACTAGAATGCAAGCTCGGTGAGGGAAAGGAAGGGTGTTTATCTGCTGTATTCACTGCTATTTCCCCAGGTCTTTATTGGATGAATAAATGAAGAAAATGTAAGGAAAAACCTAATGTAACTGAGTAACCAGATGACTAATTATTTGCCATATCTATTGCCTGGTCATATAAATTTGATTTAAAATAATAGAAATTCCAGGCTTAGGGCCAATATCATGAGAAGTATGACTTGACTTGCTTCCAGTATTGGTATTAGTTTCCAAGTAAGTTGCTTGCAAAGTTAGAACGTCAAAGAAACTCTTCAAGGTGTTTACATTCTGAGAGGTGACATCTAAATTTGCACAAATATTTGTGCAAATAATATCAAGGCTTTCTGAGGGCACATGTGATTTGGGGTCTGTGAGTCTAAGAACATTTGGAGATTCAAGTCTTCCCAGTTTAAATTAACACTTCAGAGCAAGTGGGTTTATATTATTTTTGATGCTCAAATATAAACATAGGGCTATCAAAACTGAACCCTGAATTACACATTCAGTTTTGCCATTGACTTTAACTTCGACCATTAACTTTTTAGCTTAAAGCAGTTTTTCCAACAACTAGATCTAGCTAAAAATAAAATTATAGCTATAGAAAGTAATAATTCTATCTCTCCAGAGAATGTGGCAGACCCAGAAGGCAGTTGTAGAATTTTTGGCAATATATCAGACTTATTTTGATGGAATTTCTTAGAACATTCCTATTTAACCACTCTAGTCTTAACATCAACTTCAGACACTACACTTGATTTCCTCATTCATCTTACTTTGCACACTCTATTCCAACTGTGTACACTTTATATAATAACTAAACAACTTATAAGATTACACTGTGGAAATACTTTAGAGTAAAATAGCCAGAACATCTGCTTTTATTGATTAGAATGTTGGAATCATGACATTTCCCCCACACATAGGCACACACACACACATACATATGCAAACACACAGACACACACACACACACACACACACACCACATACACCCATAATGCGAATCATGTGAAAATTCTTTTCTTAAGCTTGAAACTTTCCTGCATCTTTAATCCATGTTCAATTTGGAATGTGGTGAACTCTTCCAGTGAGATGAACTCTTTGATGGAGGAATCACTGGCTATCAATCTGTTCACATCTGGACGCTTTACTGATAAAAACAGGATCTGGACCATCTCTCTCTCCTGTGCTCTGGGAACAATCTTGCAGCTATGGAGGGTTTCCATCCCCCATCACATTAAACGGGAATCACGGTGCTGAGAGCCAAATGCTGAGGGTAGCAGAGTAGCCTCACATGAGAATAATTACCTAACATGACCATGAGAGAAAGCAACGAGGTTCCCAGACACAGGAAACGGAAAGTCAGAAGGGGAGGTAGAGCTGGACAGGGTTCTGAAGTCTTTCCAGACAGCAACTTCCTTATAACAAACAGAAAATTGCCTAATAAATTTATCACTCTGTCATTTTATATGAACATTTATTCTTAAATAAGCTAGTTAGCATAGTGAATTTTTGCAGTGTGCCTATGTCTTGGCAATGCCAGAAAAGTCAACCTATTTTCTATTCTCTAAAGTGCAAATAAAATCTTTTGTGTTATGAATGTTCACTGTATTTCAGATCACTTGTGGGTTTACTGTGTCAATTGAAACCACAATTACAACTATGCTTAAAGAATGAATATTGCCCAGGAATCTTGGGAAGAGACTCTTCAACAGGTTATGTATCCCCAAGGAGAGAGGAAATCATTTAAAAGCATAGGCCTGAACCTTAGGAAAAGATCTCTTGTCCTCCAGGGACAAAGGGAAGGGGGAAAGTCATCCTGCTGTTATGTGCTGCTCTGTTTCTTGTAAGTTTCTCAGATTAATTAAACCCCAAGACAATCTGATTTACAAGGGGGAAAAAAAGTAGAAATTCAATAAATTTAATAAGCAAGTCTGCTTTTAGGTCTGGAATTGCATGGGAGGACAAAGCATTCTAATAGAGGCGACTACAGTGTGCTTTCTCATTTTTTCCTTGTCTTCAACCATTTCTGAAGCTGGGGTTTAGGAGGTACAATGATAAACTGGAATGATGGCTGCTTGCCTCAAGGACCTTGCAGACAGGCAGAGCAGTTGGCAAGAGCAACAGAGAATGCGTCCTTGCTATCACAGGGTTGTGAGAGGCGTCGTGGGAGCATCAGGGGGAGGCAGTAGCCCAGGGTGGATCGTGGATACTTGCCAGGCAAAGAGATGCTCTGACAGAGATCAGAAGAATAAAGTGCAATAAGCTTCTAGTGGGAGTATAGAAGAAAGTGATTGGAGGTGGAAGGATCATCTTGAGATCATCCTGGGATAGGCCAGGTGAGTTGGAGGTGGAGGAAGAGCTTGGAGGGACAGGTGCTGGAGAGGAGGCAGAGTCAGAATTACCTGAAGGGAAAATGTCCATCAGGAATACAGTACACCAACAAGGGACAGGGATCTCCATCAAGGGACACATTTTCTCTCTTAGGATCTAGGGAATGCTGTTTCTACGGTTAATTTTATCATCCTAGCCCTACAACTGAAGTGCCTGAGAAAGATGTGTTTTTCTTTACTTGATGATTCAGTAAAAGGCAAATAATATGCTTATCACATGTGGAATTTGGTGGGCAATTTAATTACCTTGGAAAATACTACATGCAGACCAGAGAGAGTGTCCTCTGCCTTGTCTGTAAGTGAATTCCTTTCACCCAGGATGAGGATGATCATCATAATGCTAATTTGAAGCTCATAGAGAACACTGATTAGAAATTTTATAATAGAGGCCCCAATCAAATTAAATCACAACAACAAGCATTCTTAAACTTCTATGTTTGAGGTACCCAGTCTATACATCATGGCAATTGATTTCTGAGATGCAAATTGCCTTGGGAATTCCATGTGTCAAGGAACAACTTTGTACAGATACCCCTAAAGATGGATTCCTGTGGCTCAAGATATCAAAGGCTGTGTCTCTATTGAGAAAATTGGCTCTGGGTGAATGCCTCTGGTTTCCACACTGCTCAGATCCTCTGCCAGAGAAGCATATTGGGAGTCTTGACTTTTCATTACAAATCATTCCTAATAATTTCATCCACAAATTGAAAATTTTTTTTTTAATCGTTGTCCTCAATAAGAGGTGACTGCTTTGAGTGGGACAGAATTAGTAATCACCATTCGGTGTTCCTGGATTCTACCCCTGTGGGTCTCACAGCTCTTTTTCCAGTAGGGTAAGTGGAGACCTACACTGTCATTATCTATAGCATACCGGAAGTTCCTCTGGCAAGTCATTGCCTCAGTTTCATGCTTCTTCCCAGCTCATCATTCTCATTCTTTTCACTCTGTTTATCTCATATTTTCTCCCATTCTTGTTCCTGCTTAAGAGACAAGGTAGAGTGGTTTATGGGAATTTCTATATGAATATGGAGGTGAGCTGTTATCCTGAAATTGCATGGGCCAAGCCTTGGCCACACACAAACCTCACTTTTATGGCTTCCACTCTCTTACAAATTATGACTCATCTGGATTCTGCATTTCTTTTCTTTTTTTTTCTTGTCGATGGACCTTTATTTTTATTTATTTATAGGCAGTGATGAGAATTGAGCCCAGTGCCTCACATGTGCTAGGCAAGTGCTCTACCACTGAGCTACAACCCCAGCCCCTAAATTCAGTATTTCTAATCAATATTGCCATTTACTAATTGGGTATTACTTTTGATCTCCAAATATAGAGACAATGTTTTAATTTATCTTGCCATTCTAACAAATATAAATATTTCATGTATAGATGAATTCACTTGGCCAAGGTTTTGCATTTCTTGAGATTTTAGGATATTAGACAAGGCGATTTCCTGACACATGGAATCCACCTCCAGTTTAGGCTGTAAGTGTGGGTATATGAAAATCTGCTGGCTCTTTTTCCTCCCTGCCTCCAGTTTCTGTGACTCTCCTTTTGCAATTAGGGATATTATCTGTTCTTTTGAACAACTAACAATTAGAGTGGCTTTTTGATCAACTTAGTGATAGTTTTCCACTTGCAAGGCCTTGGTTTGAAAATGAAGAAGACAATTGGCATTCATTGGCTTTCTTTGGTTCCTTCTGCTTTACAACTCACTTTCTCAGATTTTCTTTGTAACCAGGTTGTGTGTGTGAGCAGGCGTGTGGGTGTGTGGGTGTGTGCCAGTGGGGGCCAGAGGAGTTCTCTGCGTTTCTGTTTATTTCTTCTGGATGCCACATATATAGCTGCAGACCTAACTCCTTTTTCAATGGAAGGTCTGAAATGCCTGGCAGCAGCAAGTTGTGAGTACATGTAGCCTCTCGGAGAATGTTATCTAGGAAAGGAATGTTCTGAAGGGGTAGTGATGGCATTCCAACAAGAGCTGAGCATGCAGTTGGGAACTGACATGAGGTGAGGAAAGCCTGGCTGGAGCATGGAGGGCCTTGACTGTTCAGCATGGGAGACAGTAGGGACGCGGGGAGCTCCTGGGCCTTCGTGAGGAAGCAGTGTCAATTGACCAAGTAGAGCAGAGGTCAGGAGAGGTTGGGGAAGTAACTCTGCAGATACGGAAACCAATGAAGAACTTCTGGAAAGTCAGGGTGTGGAGTGATGCCACCCACTCCCTTCACACCCACAGACCATTCAGAGCAACCTAGCCCAGCTGCTGTTTTCTGATCACAAATCAGAAACAGCCCAACTGTCCAGTACTTGCTGTACTGCTTTTCCATTGTATATTCCATCTCACTCACTCATCTATGAAGCAGTTTCAGTATGATCTCTTTCTAAGCGAGAGAAAGGGAATACAATGTTAATATAAAGAACAGTTTATCCCAAAGGCCAAATGCTTTCTCTGTTATGTGGATGCTAACACACAAAGAGGAGGGAGGAGGGAAGAAGTTCACTGGATTCAACAAAGGGGAATGAAGGGAAGGGATGGGGATGGGAACAGGAAAGACAGAAGAGTGAATGGGACATCACTTTCCTATGTTCATATGTGAATATGTGACCAGTGAAACTCCACATCATGTACAACCTCAAGAATGGGATCCTAATTAGATTAAGTTCTTCTCCATGTATGCATAATATGTCTGAATACACTCTACTGTCATGCATATCCGAAAAGAATGAATCAAACCAAAGAAAAAACACCCAGTAGGGTCTAGTGTAAGAGCTTATGCTTTCATGAGGAATCAATACTTTTCTTGTGGGAAGCATTTTTGCTCTTGGGAAGTCCCGAGAGAGTGGATTGTCTTAAAGCTGGGCCACCCCACCTGCTAGGCCCCTTCTCCAGTTCCCTTTAGGTTTCCCTACATGTTGATACACCAGAGTGGGGGCAGTTGGGGCTTCTTCAGAGGCGGAACAGATGGGACAGTCCAATCTTGGACTTTTCAACCTCCAAAACTGTAAGCTAAATAAATCTCTTCTCTTTATAAAATTAAAAAAAATAAAAAGTTTATCACCCCACGTCCTTTGTGTTGTAACATGACTAAAGCTGACTCGGCTATTCTAACTTGCCCTGAGACACAATCTTCACGTTGTCTGCTTCTACTTATGCTGACTCTGACATGACTCAACCCAACGTTCTCTGTCTGGAGACACTTTAGGACTGAGCACAGAACTGACAAGATGTTAAACACAACAATATGTGTGATTTGAAAACTCATCTTTCTTATTCCTCTTTTAATTCTTTTAATAGTGGGGAAGATAAAGAAGGCTCATGCACCTTTTCTTTTAGTAGAATTTTCTCCAAGTATGTGCATTATTTTCATAGGTACCTAAATACAGTGGTAAAGCAGGATGGAGAGCTGTTACTTTCCCTGCAACACAGGTAGTGAACTTGACATGGTTGGAGGAATTCAAAGGCCAGATATGGGCAGACCCCAAAGCATCAGAATCGTAATGGCAGGGCGCAGCTGGAGAGAAGAGAAATGGAGGCTTGACCTCATATTTCCTGGAAAGATATCTCTTAACCCCGTGGGCAGAAGTCAGGGCAACAGCCACATGTTATAGTCTCACAACCAAGGGAAGAGGATAACAGAAAGATGTAGAGATATTCTCTAAATACTGGTACTCTTTTAGCTCACTATAGTACTTTTCTCTTTTCCTCTGGAAGAAGACCAGATGACAAAAGAGTACTTTTTAATCCACAAGGTTTACTTTCTAAAATCAATGTTGTTTAAATGATTCACATTCCATGAGTTTTAGAAAAACAGGAATTACACAAGTGTGCTCCTGTGATGTAAAAATACCATAGTCAAACTGTTCACATTATTTAGAACTAGACTAAGGTACACATTGGATTCTCAAGAGGAAGAACCATATGTTCAAATAAAGATGTGTGAATTTTTACCCATTGCGATATGAACATTTTATTTGGATTTTCACCAAATTTGAAATATTGCAGAAAATCTGACTTCAAATGGTGCTAGGGAATAGAAATGAAGTTTAGCCTAGTAATTGGCAATAGCCCTCCAAAGATAAGCAGATTTCTTTTCCAGCATCTGCGGATATTAATTTGCCAAGAAACTACTTTGCATATGATCACATCTATGCAGTGTGCTTCAGAGTCAAGAGTAGCAAGGAGTTATTAATTCAGAGATGGTTAATTATTCTTTTGAAAAAAGTTAGATTAGTTGATTAGTGCATAAGTAGCAAATAATCAATGTTTAAATTCCACACTGTGACTGAAGCATCCATTTTCAACTAATAATTTTGTCATCATTTTCAAAATCTATCATTAAAGAGAGAAGTCATGAGAAAGTCAAGGGTTGAGTACCTATGGTCTCTCATAAATGAAAAATCAAAAACTTCTAAGTAGAAAAAATAATTTCTGTAACGTATGCTGAACATTTTAAATTAATTATGTATTTTCAAGTTTGCATCATAGTTTAGCTCCAAAATCCTGTTTTAAGTTCAAATAGAAAGCACATGTATTCATGCTATTCTGTGGAAAAAAGATGGTATGGGATTTTTTTTTGACTATTGTCTAAATTCTTCAATTTTGCAAGCAAGTGTATGGTATATATTTGAAAGGTGTTTATTCATAATGCTCAAAATTTTAGTCATTTTCATTTTTATTTTCCTCATTGACTGTTATAAGTTCAACAAGATTTAAGTGTATCTATTGGAAATCAGCAGACTATCAAAAGTAGTCTATGTGGGGAATTCAGTTGACAAAACTTCTTGTTGTTTAAAGTAATATTTCAGAATTTTACCTCTCAGAGTTATTTGTTTCTATGGATAACCCAAAGAAAGGGGAGGAAAGGAGAAAGAAATGAAGAGAGAAAAAAAAAAGCTTGAAGAAAATGATTTTCCCTGTTTCTAGAATAAAGATATTTCACCAAATGTGGCACATATCATTTGAATTTTGGTATATTGAATTCCTATAGCAATTTTTGCCTCACAATAACTATATGGAATATCTAATCCTTTGGTAATAGTTTGCTTTAGTGCTAAATAGTCTCTAAAGCAAAATGACCTGGCCTTGGGTAGATAGTTATCTTCTTCAAGCACCAAAGCACAAACTTTTCTTATTTATCTTTAAATCCTTATTGTCTAGCTCAGAAGTGGGCACACAGTAGGCACTCAATAAATGCCAACTGAAAAAAAGTGAAGGCTATTTTGAGTGGTTTTAATTAGTAAAACTGCTTAACAAGGTCAATCCTGGCCTGCTATCACAAGACCCCATTATCTTCAGTTCACCCAGCTAACTGAGAAAAGCCAGTATACCCTTTGGCTTCAATCATCAATCCAGATAATCAAAAATAAACTAGGTGCTTTTCATTTCAAGCTGTACTATGGACATCTAGATTCTGAACAGCATCACATTTAAAAAGATGATCAAAACTAAAGATATATTTATTTTAAGTACTTCAGGGGCACAGTAGGTATCACTCTGAAAATTGAATCTCAGAAAAATTCAGTCATCTTCCCAAGATGATCCAACTTATCATTGAGCTCAGACCTGACATGAGAATCCAATTCATTAAACATCATAATTTTGAAGAGTCATCCCTGAGATACTGTTAACACTTAAATTAGAAAATAAGTGTAATACATAACAAATAATAAAATCATAAAATGTCACTGAGTTTTAAGATAGCAGAAATCACTTTCAATAAAATCACAGAGCAAAATTTCAAAGGTCAGAAACTCTTACTGTGGAATCAGAGCATGTGTTCAAACCTGCAAATACATTTGTAGTTACTTCCTACCTTAAACACATTGATAGGGAGATCAATGACCACATAGATAAGGTCTCCAAGGGCAAGGCTGGCTATCAGTGCGTTGGGGCCATTCCTCATACACTTGTTCTGGTAAATGATCCTGAGCAGAGTTGCATTCCCCACCATTCCCACGATGAAAATAGTACAAGATATCACAGTGTTAATGTATTTGAAAGCTGAAGTAATTTTAGTCTGCTGTGGGCAATAGTTGTGCATTGAACCATTGCTGGGGAGGGCCAAATTTGTGGGTCGATGAGTGGTCACTAGGAAGTTGAGCTCTGTTCCCCGAAAAGTGGTGAAGTCGTCCACATGATTGCTTAGATTTGTGCTGTATCTCTCAGGATTATCACTGATTACACATCCGATCAATGCAAGCCAAATAGATGCCCTGAGGCAAAACATTTCCATCTTGGTGCAAGTTCGAAGAAAAGTCTTATTGTCTGGCTTTTACAAGTCTCTATTTTTTTTTTTTCACCTAGAAAAAGAAAGGAGAAAAATTATTTTTATGACAGAATTCAGCTGCCAAAATGATGGTTGTCAATGATTATTTACTGCTTTAATTAAAATGCAGAATATTTGGTAATTAGATAAATCCATGTCAGGTTACCCCATAGCAGGACAAAACTAGAAAAGACCAAAGACCCGATAGGGCAAGACTCCTCTCTCTCCCCACCCCAACTGTATCTCATCTCTGTACATAGCTAAGCTATGCTTACATCTAACTCATAATATGAATGAGGTATGATGTTTTCCCTTCAGGTGGTAGTTACTTTTTATCTCCTAACCCAGGTTGATGAGAATTTGAATTACACAAATCTTGCAGAATTGAGATACAAAATTTTGTGTAAAATTGAAAGAGAAAACGCCTTGTATATATTATAGATGTAGCATAAAATGAAACTATCAAATTTTGTAATTAAAAATCCAGTATTCCCAAATGTCCTGTGTTACACATGGTAACTACTGACCACAGGAATAGAATGTGGCTCAGGTAGCCATCTAAAGTGTTAAAAAATGTCGAATTTAAACCCAGAACTCTGGTTAACACCATGAATACCATGATAGTTGTTTGTTCACCATGATAGTTGAACAAACTATCATCACAATGTTTGTCAATGAGTGCAATAGGAGTAATGGACTTTTGCAGGTTGATCAGGCTGTTGGATTTTCTTTTTTTTTTTTTTAGAATTTTAAAAATTTGTTCTAATTTGTTGTATATGACAGTAGAATGCATTTATATATTTTGATAGATCATACATAAATGGAGAGTAATTTCTCATTTTCTGATTATACATATTGTAGGATCACATTGGTCATGCAGTCACATATATACATGAGGTAATAAAGTCTGTTTCACTCTACGATCCTTCCTACCCCAGGCCCTTCCCCTTCCTTCACTCCCCTCTACCTAATATAAAGTAACTCTATTCTCCCCTAGCGCACCCCTTATTGTGAATTAGCATCCGAATATTGGAGAAAACATTCAGCCTTTGGTTTTGGGGGGTTGGCTTGTTTCACTTAGCCTGATATTCTCCAAATCCATCCATTTACCAGCATGCAAAATTTCATTCCACTTTAAGGGGTATCTGTCCCCATGCTCTTTAAGACATCCTCTATAGCTACATGTATTACGTGTCAGTCACTGTGCTGAATACATCATATGTGCAATGACACTGAATTCATACTGTGGTCGTGTGAAGCAGATGTACAATTCCACTAGGAAAATAGGGAAAGAGAGGCACAGAAGACAAGCCTCTGGCCACAGGGAGTGGTGCCAATGCTACTATGGATCTTAAGGTAGGTCAGTCTAACTCCGAGTTCTTAACCACTAGACCATCCTATCTCTCATTCTCATGCTTTATTTGTACATATAGCGTTTTAAGGAAATCTCCAGAGTTTAGGTGCAGCAACAGACTGGAAAGGTGCTTAGGTATTTCAAAAGACTACTTGCCTCCCCTCCACCCCCCTCAGGTTTTTGGGTTTTTTTTTTTGTCACTTGCAAAGAGCAAGTACGTGATCCCTCTTTACCCAGCTAGTTGAGCTTTTGCTGTTCATCCTTGGGAAAACGAGGGAAGTTGGTGGTGTCAGGATAATCAATTAAAAGTAATTATAATGTCCCCTCCCTTTTCAATATTTTGTACATTTCCTGTGTGGGCTTTTATTAATCATCAAATGAAGGTCATAGCTTATTTATATCATGGTGTGTGTATGCATCTATGACATGCACACTCGGGTTCTAATCTAATTTTTAAAAATTGTGTCCTTTTCAAGAGTTTGTTCAAGGTTGCTAGTGGCCACTTTGGGGAATTTTGACAGTTATCACAGGAAATTTCAAAGCTTAAGTTTAGTCAACGTAGGTATAAAACAAGGTAGAGTCAAGTTGTACAGAAGGTGTAAGCTAACACCAAATTGCAAGCACTGCATACTTTGCTTTTCCCCAGGAACCTGGAATAATATATATACTAACCATGTGTACCTATCTTCTGACTTGAGCTTTACAACCGTAGATAGGCAGAAGCAATGTCTCATTTTACCTGAGGGACACCGAGTCTTGAAGAAATGAAGTGACTTTGTCAAGGTGTCATAACCAAGAAGTGGCAAATGGCTATAATAGCTCCTGATTTGTTTATGGACTTAACTTGCTTTGAGTAGATGATAAAAATATCATTTTTTTTTTCAAAGCTAGGGATATGCTGTGTAACTGCCAGTTTTTACCAGGGCTTCATTTGTTTGATTAGTTTGCAGTTTTTTCCTGCCTCTTACACTCTGGAGTATCTGGCCAAATATCAGTCACCTACAAAATGCCACTATTTCCATCCCGAAGTGGAAAGTGGGATTCCATGAACAAAGCTCATAGCCCTCCTCCTCTTTGGACATGGAGAGTAGCAGAAAGAAATTCTTTAACATCTTGTGCTGCCTAGTGACTGGCATCCCAGTTTCCCAATTGGAATGGAATATTCAGTAATAGTTTTCTTAGAAATGAGAGACAAAGGCCTTTTCCAGAAATGGAATGGCTCCTCGCCCATTAAAGTCCGCTAGGAAGATGTTTCATGAACTGACCTGGCTATCATGGGCATCTCGCCACTCATCAAAGATCCCTCTGGTGCTTTGAATATTAATGCGCCGGTTTGATTGGTCAGCTGATTATGGCATGAGTTAACAAGGCCAAGGTTGGGAGTTCTTATCATGGGGTGAGCCAGTTATCATTAAAACCATCTTCCTTCCTTCCAACAATGACACTATCATAGTAATAATTTCTGATGACATTTCTGTCAGCTCTCCACACACATTAAGCTGCAAAGTTGAGGAACATTTGTCAAAGGCATGTGGATACCATATTGTCATTGAGTGAAAAATGCCAAACCAAAATGAAAGAACCCTTTCAAATGGATGCTATTCCAAGGATGGGTCTATAGCTCACTTTCATGCCTCTGAGACAAGCTGGGCTTTGAATCATCGACCATAATCAGTCACAGCTCTATTAAGTATCTTAGCTTCAAACCTAAAGGACATGGTCAATAGATTCAGCATTCTTCCTATTTGGAATTGAAGAATTTTCTGGAGTGCACAGGATATTAAGGAAGAAGACTGAATCTCATGATTACACTTTAACCATTTAACCTATCGGACTCTCAGGATCAAAGTTCACCTGTAATTAGTAATTTGGAAATTCCAACCTTACAAAATGGCACAAGTTTAGAGCAGGCAATTTACATGAAATGATTGCCAAGGTGTTTCTGAATTAGCTGACACTTGAAGCAGAAGCGGGGTGGCGGTGAGGAATCATAGACAACTACTAGTAGGGCAAAAAATTAACTGGGAACTTTTTAGAAATTTTCTGTGGTTTTGCTCTCTGGGTGAGACACTAGCCACATTGCCTGACATCAGTGTGCCCCCACCCCAGCTCTACCAGGGGAAAGCCATTAGGATGGTGTAAACAGAGGCTGATTGTCTGAAAACAGTCCTTGTTTTCTGCATGTGAAACGCAACAAGTGGCCCTTAAAGGAGAGCACAGACCTTGGGCAGGCATGTTTCCAAAGCTAGCTACACTGGGGGTTTCTCAGAAGACAATAGTTTCTTGCACGGATGCCCTTGGCTACTCTTGGCTGTATGGGGAGAACAAGAAAAGTAAATGAAGGTTGCAGAGCCAACAAGTTCGCTTTGGGGCAAGCGACAAGGACATGTGTGCAAAGTTTTGGTATGCCTGCGGAAAACGGGTCACCCAGGGAGAACCATTAGGCTTCCTTTCCCCCCAAATTCGAATCTCTTCTGGAGAGGCAGAACGCTTTGGATCAGTTCTCCAAACTCCAAACGTTCATTCATCGCATCCCTCCAAGGGGGGTGCCTGCCTCACCAGGCGTCCCAGGCAGGTGGGTGCCAGCCTCAAGCAGTCGGGTGGCCGGGCCAGTATGCTCCCCGTTCCTCCCAACTGAGCGACCCAGCCGTCTCCACGTCCCCGCCCCAGCCCCGATCCCCAGAAGGAGAGTCTAGCACCGACCGTGGAGCTTGGCGGGCGCAGCTGCCGGATTCGCGCAACGCCTGGGCCAGAGGAAGCCGGAGCCGGCGAGGGTGGGTGGCGCGGAGGGTGGCCCGTGTCCCGGGCTGCGGCGCGCCGGCGGCCCCAGCTGCTGGGCTGTCTTGGCTGCGGAAAACTTCCCTGGCGGGGCACGGCTTTGCTGGGGAGGTCTCGCTGAGCCTCCAGCCCCCCGGCGATGACCGGGTGGGATGGATGAAGCCTCCCTGCCTCCTCTCCACGATAGCCAGTCCAGAGGGATGAGTGTACGCGCGCGCAAGGACTCGCAAGAAAAAGAAAACTCCGAAGAAACACGCCTCCAGCCTGTCCTCCCTTCTCTCCAAGCTCCGAGCCCTGCTCCACTGTGGGACCGCAAGAGCTTCCCAACCTTCCAGCCCTCACCAAACAGCACTAAGCTGCCGCCCCCTTCCAGGCCCCGAAGGGCAGGAGTCTTTTAACTATTTCCTTCCTGAAGTGAAGCTGGGGGTAGGCGGAGGAGCGAGGGTAGGGTTTAACAGACAAGACCGGAATAATGAAAGGCCTTGCGACAAACTCATCGCCTTGGTCAGTTAGTGCCGCGCTTTGATCTGGGATGGAGCCACTGAACTTTGCTTGGCAAAGCTCCTTCTTCAGTTCAGAGGAAGTTAAGAAGCTCAAGTGGAAGGCAGATTACTAGATCCAATAGAGATTGTATTTTGTACCTCCAAGCCAGCATCCAAGACTGCATACCTCTAGCCTAGGGCAAAGAAGGAAAGCCCAGGAGAGTCTGTGACTCAGTGAAATCCGGGATTCCTGAACAAGTTCAAAGTATGAGGATGCAGATCCCATAGAGGATGGTCTCAGTGTCTTTATCAATGCAGGGCCTGTACCCTAAATTCGGGGTGGGAGAGGGTGGAAGAAAAGATGAGGGGCAAAGGCCATTGGGGGCTCTTAGGGAAGCCTGCCTTGGGGTCCCTTGGTGAACTGCTGGTTTCCACATATCCAGGAACCCTAAGGTTGGGGCATTCTGGACACACATCACAGACTGCTCCGATTATTTCCGTTGAATGTCACCCTTAAACACAGTGGCTTAAAACAACTCCGTGCATCTATCTGTAATCTGCAGGGCTATCTGGGACACATCAGTTTTGCTCTGTGTAACCAGGACTGGAGGATACACTTCACTTGCTTGGTGTTGAGGGTTAGTTTTTCCCCTTGTGTCTCTCTCCACAAAAGTAGTTTTGGTTGGCCAAGTGCCCTTGAGTTCAATCCCTGGTACTCCCCCCAAAAATAAATAAATAAGTAAAAATAAAAAATTACATTAAATTAAATAAAAAAAAAAGTAGTTTTGGGCTTGCTCACAGGGTGGTGGCTAGGATCTAAGAATAAGTATCCCAAGAGACAGGAAGTGGAAACTGACAATTTCTTGAGATCTGGGCCCAGAAACTGGCAGAAGGGTACTTCTGATCAGTTCTCTTAGTCAAGCAAGTCATTGATCTCAGATTCAAAGTGAGGTCATAAAGAACACACCTGCCGGTTCAAGGAGAGTCAAAAAGTTTAGGGATCATTTTGTAAAACCATCAAAGAGACCCACAGAATAAAACCATTGAAAAGGGTTGTTCTAGTCATCTAGTTCTGTTGGATCAGGTATTACCCTGAGTGTTAATCTAGTGTATCTATAGCTTCTCTGGGAGGGCGAGTTAACAGCCAGAATAACTAATAGCTTTTGTAAGTGCCTTAGTTTGTATTAAAAAAGGGTGACTCTTTGGGCACATGGCTTGGCAAGCTGACAATCTTTTCCAGGAAGAAAAAGTGACTGCCTTCTCCCAGAAGAGGCAGTGCCCAACTTGGCATGTGACACATGCTGGATTTCAGCCTCTACTTGCCCTGTGACCAGACATACTTGGACAGTGTACACCTGTGTAAATGATCGTGTTGGTGTCTGGTCTTTGTTAGAGCATATCCCTCAGCCCCTACCTCTTTGAACAGCTGATCCCATTAGGAACATTATTTTCCTAAACAAAACAAACCCAGAAAATAACCTGTGTTAGCAAGGATGCTGAGAAATTAGAGTTCTTGTCTGCTGCTGGCAGGAATGCAGAATGTGCAGCAGCCATGGAAGATAGTAGGGCAGTTCTCAGAAAATTAAACATAAAGTTACTATATGACCTAGCAATTCCACTTCTGGTTATATAACTAAAATAATTCAAAGCAGGAATGTGAACAGATATTTGTACACCCATGTTTGCGGTGGCATTATTCACTGTAGCCAAAAGGTTGAAACACTTCCAATGTCTATTGATGAATAAATGGATAAACAAAGTGTGATGTACATAGTCAATGAAAGATTATTCAGCCTTAAAAAAGAATGACATTCTGATAGATGCAACAATACAGAGGAACTTCGAAGACATTATGCTAAGTGAAATGAGCCAGGCACAAGGACATATATTATATTGTCAAAGGATAAAAACATAACAATTTAGTTAAAAGATCTTAATTGGCTTTATTTTTGATTCTAGAATTAGGCAACATTTCATTCCACAAAATTGAATATGTATTCTCACAGGCTGATCAGAAGAGCTTGGTTGTGTGGACAGAGAAAGTCTGAAGAAAACTGAAATAAAAGAACAAAAAGTGGATTGGTCATTTCAAAGTTACTTTCCTTTTAAGGTGAAGACAGAAGACAGAACAATGGGAAAATAATTGATTATATCAGCTTATTTCAGGTTGTCTGTTTTGTGTGTGTGAGAGAGTTAAAGCAGAAGGGATTTCATTATCATGACAGTGACATTTGTCTGTTTTGGAAATGTGGCTGTTCCCTCTCTAATCCTGACTTCTCAGAAGGTCAGATAGGCAGTTAAGTTTTTTGGCTTGGTGACTTGGAATTTTAGCATGAGTGACTCCATTTTGGGTGTTGGCCTGGTCTGTTCAGGAGTTTAATCCAAAACAATATTCTTCTGGAGTTTTTATTTAATGCTATGATTGCACTTATATAAAAGAACTAGTTTGTCAAATTCATAAAGACAGAAGGTAAGTAGTGATTACCAGGGGCTTGGAGAAAGGGGGCTTAATATTTAATGTGTTTAAGAGTTTTAGTTTGGGATCATGAAAAAATTCTGGAAGGGCATGGTGGTGAGGAGTGCACAACAATGTGAATGAATATACTTAACACCAGGAAACTGTACACTTAAAAATGGCTCAAATGATAGAGTTATATTGGGCATGTACTACCATAATAAAAAAAATTCTTCCTACCATCAGGATGAACTCTGCCTCCTTGTTACCTGTTCATCTGTCTTCTAAGTTCATAAAATGAGTTTACTGCCTCTTCCAAGAAAAATTTTTAAATAGAAATAAAGGTGTTTATGTGATTGACCAGCATTGGCCTGCCTTTTTAAGAGACTGGGGTTGGTTTATTCTAGATGAGAACAGCATGACTATCCCTTAGCTGTTGGAAATGCATCTCATCTTTTTTGCTTTACTTTGGGGAAAATGACTTCAGTGGACCCAAACCAATTTTGGCTAAGCCAACTTCATCTCCAGTAACCTCCTTTTCCATAGCTAAGACTTCATATGCTGCCCACTTCAAATTCCCTGCTAAGTACTTCCAAAGACTAAGTTTTTCAACTTGACTTCTAAACGTTCTATCTTTCCCCTGGAAGGTGGGTTGGAATTTGCAGGTTTTCTGGTTTCAGGGAAACTTTCTTGATCCCACTTGACTTCTGGTTCAAGCCGCTCATTAAGCAGAGCATTCCTGTAATGGTATTTACCTTGACTTCTCTCAGTATCATGTCATATTGATTTCATGAACAATAATTGCTGGAGATTAAGAAGTACTCAAGATAGCACTTAAAAACCATTTTTTCACGTTTCCTTGGGGCAAATGTTCTTCTAAATTTAACTTCCTTGATTCAGATTTGCAAATCCATTTCATAATTGCTAAGTCCCAATATCCTCCAACTTGAAATGCAATAAAAGTCCTGAGTCTCATGCCATTTGCTGGGAATACTGTGTGCAGTTCTGAACTCCCTGGGAGGAGGAAAACAGGAAGGATTCAGGGAAGAATTGCAAACATAAAGGAAGGTACATCAGAGACATGGGACCTGAAACTGCCATCACAGTCTTCTCTCTGGGCATTGAAGTGACCCAGACTATTGGCAGCAGACATAACTGCCCCGAAGATGAAAAGACAAACCCTGTGAGTTGAAGGTCTATTTTTAGTTAGAACTCACTATAGGCGATTTGTTTTTAAGAGGAAATACACATAATGGTTGAACAACTTGGGTTTAGGGATTCTGACCCTGCTCTCCAACCCACAATAGAAAATCCAGGTATAATCTTTTAAAAAGTTTTTTTTTTAATACCTTTATTAGCAGGTGCTTACAGGGTTTTGACTCTCCTTTGAAAAAATCAAGTTGTAAATTTTTGTTACAAATTAAAAATGAAGTTCTTAAAAAGTCTCAACTTGGATGGAATACAATTGCTAGAATTAAAGGTGTAATGAGAAGAACTAAGCTTAAGAAAAACTTCACATTTGTCATTACCAAAAGGAATGTCTTTAGGTAAAAATAATAAAAAGCCCATGGGATTCTAGTAATCTGATCAATGTGCAGAAAGAAAGCATTTTAAAGTCTGCTCCAAAGTTATTGCAGGAATTTTATACTCATTTCCTCTTGTTGCAGGACCTGATGACGGTGGAGATGGTGAGCTGATGTTACTCAGCCCCATCCTGCTCATCCTCAGGAGTGAAGGAGATCTCAGATGGTGGACCAGTTGCTTTTGCTTTTCCCCATCTGCATAATCAAAGTTGCAGCAGGTGGTTGCAACTTGGGTCTCATCTTGTTGATTTTTCTCATTGCTGTCCTCTCTGGGCTATTGACAGGGAGGACAGCCCCTGTGGAATAGCAGCCGATAACCCTGAAACATATTCCATCTCCTGCATCTATGTCGTTCTGCATCCTGGTTGTTGGCACTCTCCATCACTTGTCCCTGCACAGAAGGATTCTAATACCGTGGTCGGCGCCCATGGATTCTGCAAGGAGTAAGGTGGGAACCTGTGCCTCTGGGGGGGCTGGTGTTGTTGCACCTGGTCATCTCTCCTTCTTTCCCTACTCTTGCTATTCTGGCCACTCTGCTGGTAATTGACTGAGGACCCGGAGGGCCTGGTAGCGTCTATAATGGTTACAGTCTGCTTCATGTCCACTGCCTTGGACTGGATCTCCACCAGGTTCCCTAAAGTCTGTTGCCTCCATAGCCCTTTTTTTCTTCAACAACATCTGACTCCACTTTCTCTCCATCTTTTCTACTGTGAAGGTCCTTCCTGGCGTTTTTCTATTTATGGCAGTTTGATGTCATTCCTGCTGATGGTTGAACCACGTACATTTCTTACATTGAACCATTTTACTGTTCTTAAAACATTCCTTATGATGACCTTCTTGTCCCAGCCAGCCAATGCCACCAGCAAGAGGCCACTTGGGGCACAGCTGTCTGTACTGCTGTCCGTGGTGCCAAGGTGTGATGGTAAGTAGGCATCAGTGGGCTGCTCCCTGCTCTCTGAGGTCTCTGCTCTGCTCTCTCTTTCCATCCAACTCTGTGTAACTTCTGACTCCCCACAACTTAGCGATGAATACCTGTTCTTGGTCAGAAGTCTTCCGATAACAGAAACAGCACATATTTTGTATGTTGTGTGGATTATCAGTGGCGAGAGATCCATGAGAACCACAGGAGAACACTGGTTATACTACACAAAATTTCCTGGGGAGAGAAACTGCTCTTGGGTATGATCCATGTCACATGCATTTTAAGTGGATCCTAGCAACACTTGAGCTTACTGCAACAGCAATTGGAGGTAGCTATAAAATTATTGAAATAGTACAGAATTGCTACAGTTAATTGTATGAAGTTGTGATTTAATGCTGCATCTTTATATTTGTTTGCATATCTCTGACCTGCAAATGATCTGAGTTTGTGTTTTGATAAACTTTAACTTTTTATAATAAGTTTGTATACATTGTATGGTAGCAAATGATATAATACACTATAATCTACATGAATTTATTTATTCATAACATATAATTCATTCAAGATCTATGTGACTTTTTCTTAATTTTTCTCAATATTTCTAGGCTGCATAGTTTTCTCAATATTTCTAGCTGCATAGTTGAGCAGAAAAAACATTCCCGTATATGTGGATGGATCAAACCCCTGTTGTTCCAGGGTCAACTATATTCTAAAATGTTAGTCTTTAGATGAGCTCCTGAAGATTCTAAAGTGGTTTCTCACTACAACAATGTTGTAGGACACCAGGTTGTCCCATCAAAATATATTTAATGAATCATGTAGCCCAATGTTTTGTAAATTGTTGGTGTGCTCCATTGGAGGGCAGAGAAGTCAGTCAAGTCTTAGTATTACTCAGGATGTGGTAACCAGATATTAAGTGTCTTCTGATGATAGGTTGATATGTTTCATCTGTCCAGAGATGTTTCCAGAAAGGTTTAACTTGAATCTTCAGCTATATACATTCCAGTTTCCAGTCCAAGGAGAGAACAGAAAAGCAAGCTAAACAAATACCAGGAGAAGCAAATGAGCAAAACCCAGAGGTGTGACATTTAACAGGACAGTTAGCCCCATCTCTTCCACAAGTCAGTAAAGGGAAAGGGGATTTGTTTTTCTAGATTAAAAAAGATTTAAAGAGAACACTAGGAATAGGACAATCATGCTATCCTGGATTGGGTTCTGGTTTGGATAAATCAACCATACAGTTCATTGTGTATGTTGTCTTTTTTTTTTTTTTTTGATGACTTGGGACTTTTTGGATTTGGACTAGGTATTAGGTGCTATTAAGAAATCATTAATTTTATCAAATGTGAACATATTGTTTGGGTTATACAGAAGAATGGTCTTATATTTTAGGGATTCTCTTAGGGGGAAATAGAATTTACTTTTCATTACCAAACCACAAGCAAAACTGTGAGTTTTTAAGAAATGGCAAAAGATTTAAAGAAATGAAATGCTGGATAGACTTGAGATAGATGTTTTCCCATTCCAAAAAGGAGAAATGGGAAGGGCCCTAGAGCTATTCAGCTGCAAACTTCAAGGAAAGAGAAGACTGACCCCAGAGGTGATGCAGAGATCATTCATCAGAGCTGCTGCTTAGCACAGGCCCCAGGGGCAAGTCTGTTTGCTTCTCAGTTCCAAAGGGTGGGACTGCCTCTGATTTCAGCAGGCCATGATGACACCTCCCACTGCCTCAGGGGTAGGTCACCCACAGAGCCCCAGGGGACACTGCCACCCCAGCAGACTAGGAGGACTGAGTATTCAACCAAAGAGGATATTCTCCTGGCTTAAGGTCTAATGGAATTTTCCTTGCTGGGTTTAGGATTTGCTTGGGGCCTGTCACCTCTTCCTTTCTTCCATGTCCCCACTTTGAAATGAGAATGTTTGTCCTATGCCTCTTCACCATTGTTTTTGGAAGCACATATTTTGCTTGATTTCAGAGGTTCACAGCTGGAGAGGAATCTTATGTCTGGGTGAATTTGTACCTCTAGTCTCACTTGTATCTGATTTAGATATTTAAGGTTGTTTAAGTGACTTTGGACCCTTGACTTTAGAGTCTATGCTGGAATGAGACTTTTGGGACTGTTGAGATGTACTAAATGTATTTTGCATGTGAGAAGAACACGAATTCTAAGGGGCCAGAGCAGAAACCTATGGAGTGAATATCTGTGTCCTTCCAAAACTCACACACTGAACTTTTAACTACCAATGTGATGCTCTTTGGAGGTGGGGCCTTTTGGAGATAGGGCTATGAGAACATGAGGGCAGGGTCCACATGATGGGATTAGACCTCCTATAAGAAAAGACACCAGAAAACTAGGTTTCTCTCACCCTACAGTAAGAAAGTGGCCATTGGAACCAGAAAGAGAAACCTCAACAGAACCTGACCTGCTGACACCCTAATCTTGGATTTGCAGTCTCCAGGATTGTGAGAAAATGAAAATCTATTGTTTAAACTGCCTAGTCTGAGGTATTTTGTGATGGCAATTTAGACACCAATTTTGTATCTATTTGTATATTCATTTTAGCATTTATGATTGCTTATATGGATGTGGGTTTATTGAACACTTAATGGGAGTATATGTTTTTTATGGTCAAATTTCTTTAGCTGATGGTGTAATGGGTGGTTTGGGGACTTTCCCTAATTTGCATAGCTGCTAAATGGTAATAGAGTGACATGATAAATAATATAAGTAATAATAATAAACATCATTGTCACATTGACTGCATGCAAACGTGGTGCTGAGTGCTTCCTGTGAGTTATCTCATGTGATTTTCACAATAGCTCTGCAGAGAGTAAGTATTGTTATGACCCCCATCTTACAAAAATGAGAACTAAGCTTAACAAGGTTAACTGACTTGTGCATAATTTGAATGTGTCCCTTCCAAAATTCTTGTTAAAACTTAATCCTCATTGTGGTTGTATTAAAAGATGGGCCTTTGGGGAAGTGAGTAAGTAATGATGGCCCCCATGAATAGATTTGTATTTTTATAAAAAAGAGGTTGGGGGAAACTCGCCAGCACCCCTAGGCCTTTCTGTCCTTTGTAAAGACACAGCGCTCCTCCCCTCAGCAGGATGCAGCCATGGGGAAGCAGAGAGCAGCCCTCACAGAACACCAAGTGCCTTGATCTTGGTTTCCCCAGCATCCAGATCTGTGAGAAAGATTTTTTTTTTTTTTTTAGAAATTACCCTATCTCAGGTATCATTTTGTTATAGCAGCACAAATGGATGAAGACACTTAGTAAGCAGCCAAGAGGTAGAAACTGTGTTTTTGAACTAGAATGAGCATTAGAAATCACCTAGACCAACACCCTCGTTTTATAAGGGGACAGTGTGTAAATGCCTTTAGTTTCCAATGGTGGCAATGGTTGCCTAGTAATTTAGGTTTCCCAGTTCCCGGTAAGTACTTTAATAGTCTGTTAACAAAAAATTATGGAAAATGATTGTTTGGGATTTTATTCACAGTAAATTTCACATAGTGTTACACTGAATTGACTTCTACACTGTGCTTACCTTTAGCTGCTACCTTTCCCATGTGCATGTTGCTGCCTATTTACTATCTTTCATCATGCTTCTGGGAAATTCATCTGTTAATTCCACTGGTTTATTCCATGTTAACCAAAAGAGTGGCAATTTTATTTTCCTTCATTTTGTAAAAATATCTATGTATTAGTCAGCTTTTCATTGTTGTGACAAAAACACCTCATAAGAACAACTTAGAGGAGGAAAATTTATTTTGGGTTCATAGTTTCAGAGGTTCAGTTCATGGTCAGCTGACACTGTTGCTCTGGGCCTGAGGTGAGGCAGTACATCATAGTGGAAGGCCTGGTGGAGGAAGGGGGCTCAGATCATGGCATCCAGGAAGCAGAAAGAGAAGGAGGCGCAGGGATAAAATAAAAACTCCAAAGACACACTCCCATGACCTACTTCCTCCAGCCACATCCTACCTGCTTACAATTATCACCCAGAATAGGAGTCCTTTCAAATTATTAATCCTTCAAATGTTTTAATCCACTGACTAGGTTACAATTCTCATAATCTAATCATGGCACCTCCAAACATTCTCAGCTCCTGAGAACACAGGAGCTTTTGGGGGATGCTTCATATCCAAATCATAACAATACAGTATTTCAAAACTCCTTTGAGACTTCGAAATCTTACTCTTTCGATGGCAGTAAACCTTTAAGCAACAAGTGACTTCAACACACAGACGGTCTACATTCTTCTCCTATGTAAATAAAACAGCACGTTGTATCTGTGGCTGACAGAAAGGCTTTATTACAAAATTAATTGCTCCATTTCAATTAATAGAAGAGATAAGAGGTTTTGTCTAGACATCGAGAAAATGGAATCCAACTAAAACACTGTATATTTTAAAAATCATGTCGACACTTAAAAAATTAAAGTGAAGGGAAAGGTCTTTAGGCAATAAAGAAAAAAATCCAACTCCTTGGCATGTGTTTTGCTCTTGTGGACAATGTCCATGGCAGTTAAATTGATTAGAGTGTGTCCAGAGGGAGGCCGGGTATGAGTCTGAGCTTCTTAGAGACTACTACATTTGTCCTTGTCATTGTTCTAGGGCTGAGATTGCAAACTTTTTTTTTTTTTTTTGTAAAGAGCCAGATATTAAATAGTTTGGGCTTTGAGCCCACATGGTTTCTGTCACAACTCCTTACCTTTGCCCTTGAAGCTCAAAGGCAGCAATAGATTCCGTGTGAGCCAACAGTGGGGCTGCTAATTTAATAACACCATACTTAAAAAAACAGGCGACAGGCTGGTCTGATCATATCCGTGTAGCACCACGACACCCCATAGAGAGCACCCAATCTTAGAGGGCTAGCTTTTAGATAGATATCCCGCACTGAGAAGATGCCAAAGCTGCTTTTGATTTCTTCTTTGAACTTTCTCTGGAGTGACTGTAGTGGTGGTTTTGGTAGTGAATTCTTGTCTCACCAAAAATATTCATAAATAATGCATGAGTACATTGCCATTTGAAACAATACAGAAACATGTAAAGATATTATCATTTAAAAACTTGAAAAACATACAGAAATGTGTAGAAAGGTAAAAGAGCCTTTTAACCCCTTTTTACTATATTCTATTCCCCTTCTTAGAGACTATCATTTTAATCATTTAGTGTTTATTCTTCCAATCCTTCTTCCAGTAACTTAGAAACACACACACACACACACACACA
>JAJEJO010000347.1:320567-373941 GCA_020662805.1 Glaucomys volans | reverse complement strand
TTTTTGTACCAGGAATTGAACCTGGGGCACTTAACCACTGAGCCACATCCCCAGCCCTTTTTTATATTTTATTTAGAGACAGGTTCTTGCTGAGTTGTTTAGGGCCTCACTAAGTTGCTAAGGCTGGCTTGAACTCGCCATCCTCCTATCTCAGACTCCTGATCCCCTGGGATTACAGGTGTGTGCCACCATGCCCAGCTTATAACTGAGTTATTTTAGAAACATTTTCATGTCTATGAAAAAACATTTTGTCATATGGATGTACCATAATTTATTTTATCAGTCCCCATAGATGTTACTGTTCTTTGCAGTTTTCTTAACTTTTATAGACAGGGCTGTAATGAACCCATTCCTTCCTCCTTCTCTCTCCTCCCTCCCTCCCTTTCTCCCTCCCTCCCTTTCTCCCTTCCTTCCTTCTTGTGCTGGGCATTGAACCCAAAGTCTTGTGCATACTGGGCAAGGGCTCTACCACTGAGCTACCCCCCCCACCCCCCACTGTACATTCTTACTGTGATAATGTGAACATTACTTCTCTAGAATTGATAGTTAAAAGTGGAAGTAGGTATCTTCAAGAAAAAAATGACTGATTCTCTTTAGAAATGGTAAGTCTAAATGTAGGTGACAGCTGACAGGATTTGGAGAATGAGGATGAAATCTGTGAGTAAAGGTGAGGAGCAGTCATGGTGAATAGTCATTGTTCCAGATGACTGCAACTTTTAGACTAACAGAGGATCTGGCCTTCCAATGCATAAATCCATTTAATCAAAAACTAAACAATAAATATACACAGCATCTTACATCTGAAAGAGAAGTAGACTGGAAATTTGGGAATCTGCGTTGCAGTTCACCCTTGCAACAGCGTGGTATGCGATCTTGGACAAATGACTTGACCTTTATGAGCCTGTTCCTTCTATGGAAGAGGAGGTGTGAGATTATATTAACTACAGGCTTTTTTTATTCTTCATCAATCTATGACTCACTTCTTGTGGAGCTTATCTTACAAAGGCTTTAAGATAAAATTATATACTTTGGATAGAAAAATAGGTGGTTAGGACATAAAGTGGGTTTTCAGAAGTGGACTGCCCTTATTTATCATTGATCAGAATATGGTGGAAAGAAAAGTTTTAGGAAGATTAATTTAGCAGAAGTGTTTTATACATCTGAATAGAAACCAGAGACCAGAAGACAAGTCAATGCTCTCCTCACATGGAGCATGAGGGTGGGAAAAAATTGGTGATGGATGCTGTGTTGGAGGTTTGGGTGCGAGATTTAAAGGCACAAATTTAAAGATGTTCACAATGAAGAAGACCAACGTAGAGGCAGTGTGACAACTCCCACCGGTATCACAGCAACATATTGGCCTAAAATGATGGTGATGACGAAGCATGATCTGTGGTGTGGGCTGGGCCCTGCTGGGAGGTTTTATGCGGATCGTGGCTAGGCTAGTTTATGCAATTGGATTTCCTCACGTATCTGCAGTCCACTAGCATGCAGTGACTTTGCTCACCCCTCTTTCTGTTGGCTGGAGTAAGGGAGCAACTGAGCCATGTGTATGTCATCACAGGTTACCTTAGTTCCAAGTGCAGCAAGACAGGGCGAGCCTCAGTGTCCATGTTCTCAAGTGTCTGCTTGCATGATATTTGCCAATATCTCATTGGCCAAAGCAAGTCACATGTCAAATTCAGAGTCAATACTGGAGGGGACTATCCAACAAGTGTAATCATTTTTGCAAATGATCTGAGAATTCAGTATTGGTGGTGGTGGGACAGATTGGATCTAGGGAATAAAGTAGGAAGAATCAAAAGAAAACTCTAAAGTTTGTTAGAGGGTCCCCCAAATAGTTCAGCAGTGTTTATTGAGTAAATACTATATACCAGGTGTTTGTTAGGAGTCCTAATTAAAATTTTAAAAAAAGTGTAAGATTTACCTCATTCTCAAGAAGTTTAGTTTCTATTGATGGGAGAAGACCACGTGTGATCTACTTAAAAATTGTTAACACAGAACTATCTGTTAAGGAATGGGGAAACATTTTCTGTAAAGAGCAGGCTAGCACGTGTCTTTGGCTTTGGAGAATATCTGTCTCTGTTAAAATGACTGTACTTACTTTTCTATAATAGCATAAAAGACATCACAGATAATATATTTTAAAAAGTGCCTGGGTAAAGATTGATGGCGAATCCATCAGGGTGGTTGGAAAGGGAGCCAGGTTTGGAGGGCCAAATTATTTTATGGGGAGATGAACTGAATTTTGAGAGTTTGAAAACATTCACATGGGGATGGCTGATATGGGAGGGCATGTGGGCTATAGACCTGGGCTATGTCCTTACCTTCAGTTTTGGAATATGAGAGTGTGGTAATTAGTTACTGAAGTTAGGAGTTGTATGCATTGCATCTGGAGGCAGAATATGAAGAAGAAAAGACCAAAGAAACCAGGATAACCCTTGTAGAAAGCTTTCAGTTAGGATAAGCAACAATTAGAAGCTTGTCAAAAAGAGAAGCATCTGAGAAAGAAGCAGAAAGGGAGGGGTAGTGTCTGTGACACAAAGAAGAGAGTATCAGGAATGAATGGGTGGTCAAGAGAGGTCAAAGGGAATGAAGAGTGAGACAAGGTCACAGAAATGGCCAGTGAGGGGGACATTGTTCTAAGAATATCAAATTTAGCCTTCAGGCAAACTCTCCTGTTTTACACACATTCAAAATACCTTCATAATTAGAAACAGTGCAAGAAGACATGCAGCAACATTGCTTAGCAGTGAGTGTAAATCTTTTTGCTAAATTTATATTTGTCATTTGTAGAAGAAAAATCAACACCATCTTCAATTAGCATGTGTATTATGCTTTTCAAGGCTTCTTGGTAACTTTTGGAAAAGGAATTTATTGGGAAATAACAATCACAATGAACAAGAAAGCAAAAAAAAGAATACAAAAAAGTTGTAAGCATTTGAAGCAAAGCCCTTTTCTAATTTTAATTAATATTTTGAAAATTTGAAGATGTTTTCCATTACCATATCTGAGTTATTTTTAATTAACACCTATTAATTGTACATATTAATGATATTTCTACACATGCATACAGCCTCCCTTTTCCACCCTCTCTCCTCCTATACCCTTTTCAATATCTAGTAATCACTATTCTACTTTCAGGGCCTTACCTGAATTTTGAGTAAAAAAAAGATAATTGAGGTTTCTTTTCTTTTTCTTTAGGTGGCACTGGGGATTGAATCCAGGGATACCCTACCACTGGATTACAGTAATCCCCAGCCCTTTTTATATTTTATTTTGAGACATGGCCTTTCTAAGTTGCCCAGGCTGACCCTAAACTGGTGATCCTTCTGCCTCAGTCTTCGTAAACGCTGGGATTACAGGTGTGCACCACCGTACCCTGCCCAGTCTTCTAGTTCTTAATGCATATATATTGATTAAATTTAAGTGTTTAATGCAGGATGTATTATGCAGGTCTGTGAAAAATCTTCTAAGATGACAGTTATGAAATAGATAGGTTTTCTGCTGTAAAGAATTTAGAATCAGTTTTAAAGTTGTCTCCTCATTATTGTTTCCAACAGTTCAGCCATCTTCCAAGGATGACAGTTATTCTTCCAAGGTCTTCTTTTTATCCCTCAATAGAAAGACTTAGAGGTGATCCTGCTGAAGGATGATGGACAGATGAGACAGCATCTCAGGGCCTTTGCTTACAGTTTTCTGATTTGAACATATTTGGGAAGACATCTGTATGAGTTTGCTAGAGCTGCCGTAACAAAATACCATGAACTGGGTGGCTGAAACAAGAAGTTATTTCTCACAGTTTGGAGGCTGCAAGTCCAAGATCAGGGTGCCAGTGAGTTTGGTTTCTTCTGAGGCCCCTCAGTGGCTTGGAGATGACTATTTCTCTGTGTTATCACATGGTCTTTCCTCTGTGAGCATGCATGTCTGTGTTTTGCAAGGGTCTGTGTCCTGATCTTGTCTTCCAACCAATCATGTTGGATAGGTCTCATTTTACCCCTTTAAACCCTATCTTCAAATATAGTCACATTCTGAGGTATGGGGAGTTAGGACTCAACATATGAATTATGGGGACATGATTCAGCCATAACAACATCTACATATGCACTCTATTAATTAAATGTCATTTTTAGATGTATTTAACACACATGATTACAGTCCAGACTCTATAGTCCTGTGCTAATTTGCTGCCTTGAACAAACCATTTGGGTTCATATAATTAAAAAAAATCTTCAGTTTGCTTTATGTGCTTGGTATATGTATGCATGCATATGTGTATGTATATATATATATATATATATATATACGCACATATATATCTTTCAGTAAAGGAAGAAGGATTGAAGAATGGAGGAACTTTGGATTGGGAAGAGGGGAGTGAGGGGAGGAGAGGGTACAGAGGAATGGGAAAGATGGTGGAATGAGATTGACATTATTACCCTAGGCACATGTATGATCACATGAATGGTGTGCTCTACATCATGTACAACCAGAGAAATGAAAAGTTGTGCTCCATTCATGTTCAATAAATCAAAATGCATTCTGCTGTCATGTATAACTAATTAGAACAAATTAAAAGCTACATATTTTTATAGAAGCCTTTTAAAGTAAACTTAAAGACATCATGACATATACCCCTATGTATTTCATTTTTTTGCATTTCTAAAATACAAGGACATTTTCCTGCTTCATTTGCAATTGTATTAAATGTCTACTTCTTCTCAAATGTATGTTTGCAATTTTGATGTTTTCTTGAAGCCCTCATGTTTTGCTTTTCATCAGGTGTGCATCATATCTAGGAGGCTGGAGTTTTGTCAACATTTAACAATTCTAAAGCATTCTGTGGTTGAATGATGTTAGGACACGCTGATGTAGGTGAGTCTGGAGGATGTGGTTATGAATCATCACACATCACTCCAGTGACACCATGTTGGTGTTAGTCATTGCAGGTAAAATTTACTCAGGCTGTAGTTTGTGATTTCTGTCTACATGAGATTTTAACAAAATTATGCCTTGGAGATACTAAGTTTTACAGATTATTATTGATAAACTTTTAAACTTTTTTATTTTGCATCTTCATTGGAGATGTTCTGGGTGTGTTAATGTTTTCCTGGCAAATTTATTTATTTTTATCCTTAATATCACATAAGAACTAACTTCAGGCTTCTTAGGGAAGTTGTATCCTCTTTCTATCGTTGTTCAGTCAGTCCTGCGATTATAGATGCATTGTGTTATTTGCTTGTGTCTTAGTCCATTCAGGCTGCTGTAACAAAGAACCATAAGCTGGGTGGTTTATATACAATAGATATTTATTTCTTGTAGTTCTAGAGGCTGGGGAATCATGACCATGGCACCAGCATATGTCTGGGGAGGGCTCATTTCCTGTTTCCTGGTTCATAAAGGGTGGCTTCTCACTGGGTTCCAGAGGGTGGAAGGAGCCTCCTTATAAGGGGCTAGCTCTGTTAACAAGAGGCCTGTCCTCTTGACCTAATCCCCTTCCTAAACATCCTACTTCCCACCATTATAACCTTGAGGATTAGGGGTTCAACATATGAATTTTGGAGGTACACAACATTGAGACCATAGCAGCTTGCATCTGCTCTCCTATCTGAGAATCCTGCAAGGATATACACATTCTACTACCCTGAACGTCACTAAACAAAAAGTTCTCATTGTCTTATCGCTCCATCACCATTGCAAATTGAAACTCTATGGTCTGTATTTATTATTTGTTATAAGAAAGGTTCTTTGTGAGCCTACCTGCTGTTTGAGTTCAGTCAGACAATATACATGACAACTTTCACCCTCTCTTTCTGCCAAGTCAAGCCTTTACATATGCAGCTAGCTGTAACCAGAATACCCGCCCAATTCCTTTTCAGGAGCACACTCATTCTTTGATCACAATCTATGACTCACCTTACTAGTGGGCCCTTTCCAGACTTGGCCACTGGAATCCACATATACCTATCACTCTAAGGGGCTCATGTGCATGCATTCTCTGTCTTCTAGATTAAATGCTTATTTAATTATATTCATTTCCTCCCCCCTTATTTCAGTTCTATAATGAAAAAGAACATAGCAGACATAATCTCTGGTCCCACAAAATTTAAAAGCTAAGGTGGGCCTGTGGGGGCATATATAGACATCATGCTTTCCAGTTTAGAAAGCAATATTGCCAGAGTATCGACTGGATTTTTTTCTGGATAGTTTACATTTAGCTAACTTAGTTTTAAAAAATTGTATTTACAGCCATTTTTAAAAATTCACAATATTCCTGTAAGAAAGTTGGGCAGGTATAAGCAAATCTTATTTTCTTACTGGAGTTTCTTTGGAAACTGCATCATGAAGTGAGTCATTATGAGAAATCCTAGTTTTCCCAAAGGGACAATATTCAATTTGAAGGTCATGTGTCTTCCTAAAGACTCCTACTTACCTTAAAACTCTTCTCAAATCAGTACAGTAGGAGCTCATTACTGTTTGATTCTAAAAATGTCCCCCCAAAAGCTCATGTGTTAGACAACGGAGCAATGTTCAGAGGTGAAATGGATAGATTATGAAAGCTATAACCTCATCAGTGGATTACTCCATTTGATGGATTAATAGTTTGAATGGACCAGTAGATGGTAACTGTAGGCAGCTGGGGCACGGCTGGAGGAAGTAGGTCACCGGGGGTGTGTTTACTTAGGCATTATCCTTCCCCTGCCTCCTCACTCTTTCTTTTTGCTTCCTTGCTGCCAAGAGTTGAGCAGGTTTTCTCTGCCACGCCTTCCGCCATGATATTTTGCTTCACCGTGGGCCCAGAGCAGTGGAATCAATTAACCGTGGACTGAACCTTTGAAACTGTGAGCCTGAAATAAACTTTTTATTTGTCAGACATTTTGGTCAGTGATAAAAAGCTAACTAACAGAGAGTCTAATTTTAAAAACCTGAGAAAAATGCTTTCATATTGTTTTTCTTACTGGTAATGTTCTTTAAAGTAAAGGACCAAGCCAAAGTGTTTATGTTCATCCTTCCATTTATTTAAAATCTCAAATGGAGTGCTTGATACAAATGGAGGAAAGCTTACCATCCTTCAAAGATACTGAACCTCCAGACACTTCATTGACAAACACAAACTATGAGAACTCCTCACACTTCATGGATAATCTATAAATATCATTACTAGGCTATAGGATCAGAACTTTAAAATGGAGCGTTATCACAATACTACTTCAATGGGAGTACTTCAACTTGCACTTATTTGAAGTACATGTACTATTAATGTGCATATTAATCATCATTGCATGAATATGGCATCAACATCAGAAATTTTATCAAATTAATTTTATTTTATTGAACTTCTACTGTGTTCTAGACAGTGAGGTAACTCTCCCGATCAACAGATCTGTCCTCATGGAGCTTATTCTCTAGACGGGAAGATATACAATTGACCACTGAAAAAAATAAATACATGATATGATTTTAATTAGAAATGTAAATCAGAGCAAGTAAAGATTCTGATGGAACGGGGATTATTTTAAAAGGTATATCTAGACGTGTCCCTTTGTAGTTGTGGCATTTGAACAGAGGCCTGAATAAAAGAGGATGTAAACTATTCAAAGATCTGGAATAGAACATACTAGAAGAATCAGTACAAAGAGCCCTGGCAACACCACTCAGCATGTTCAAAGGACAAACGCAGGCAGTGCTGATAAAGCAGTGTTTGCAAGGGAGAAAGAAGTAAAGAGATGACGAAGCAGCGAGGATCCAGGTCACACGGAGCAATGCAGACTGGGTATGAGTACGAATTCTTCAAGAATCAAATGTGAAGATGGGATTAAACATGGAAGGGTTTTATTTGGTGTATACCTGGGTAGGAGAAAATGAGGAAGGTCCATGAAGGTTGGGAGAGGTACGAGACTGTGATACTGTGAGGCAAGTTGACCCTGGGCAAAGAAGAGGAGGAGGAAATACAGCTGGAAGTGTCTGTGGTAGACTGCTGTGTGGGAGGTCATTAATGAGTCCTTGAGCCCAAGATGGCCATCAGAGGAGTCTTGTGTTTCTCAGGAGTGAGTCTGATTTATTATCAGTCACTGGCTGGGGACAGCTGGTGGAAAGGTGTCCTAAGAGCAAAACAGTGATGAATTTCAGAGGGTAGAAACAAGAGCCTTCAAGCAGTTATGCACTCTGTGACTGGAGAAGTGTGTGTTCCATGGCAGTCACAGCATGGCTGAGAATGTGGATGGAAGTCCTGTCAAGTGAAGAAAGTCACTGGAAGGTTTTGAATGAGGGAGAAAGGTGATCTGATTTATTTAAAAAAAATGTCACTCCAACTCCTCTGTGAAAAACAGACTTTTGAGGTGCAGCAGGATATTGCAGGAATCTAAGTTGAAAGGTAAAGACTTTTGACTAGGATAGTAGCTACAGAAATTAGGAGATAGGTGAAGATTCTGGAAGATTTTGGAGACAGAACTGAGTCTGCCAAAGGACTGAGTGCTGGTAGTCAAGAGTTAAGGATGATGTCAGAGTGTTGGGACTGAGCAATTGAGTGATGCTATTCTCATTTGCTGAGATAGCACTTGGGGAGGCAGGAGTTAAATCAGGGACTCAGTAGTATGTACACTAAGTTTTTAATACCCAGAAGATTCTAAGTGGAGATATCTGGACATGTGAGTCAACCCTGGAGAAATTTCCAGGCTAGAGATGTAATATTTGGGGTGGGGAGCATCACCTGCATTATTTAAAGCCTTGAAACTGGACTGATATCTAGGGAGAGAACTGAGAACAGAGGCTTGGGAACTAACTCTTAGAGGTGAGGAACAGAAAGAAGGAGGCAAGCCAACATCAGAGGAGTAGCTACCGAAGTGGAAGAAGAACGGGAAGCTGTGGTGTCCAGAGAACACAGGAGGAATGTTTCAAGAAGGAAGTGATCAACTATATCACATGCTGCTGAGAAATTGATGAGGACTCTACACTGACTGACTTTTGGATTAGGCAAGATGAAGGTCTTGATGATCGTGATGACAAGAGTGGGTTTATTAGCATGCAGGAGAAAAGGCAGATGGATGGAGAACGGGTGGTGAGCAAGTGCAGAGAGCAGGGATAGTTGTTTGGAGGAAATTGCAATAAAAGGAGCAGAAGAGTCAGTAGTGTCAGTGTGTTTCTATTTCTGTGAGAATGATTCAGGGTAGAAAGGAAGCTCAATGTGCAGAAGGGGCTCTAATTGCAGGCGCTAAGCTTTGAGCAGCCTTCTGGAAAAGGGCTTCAGAGCACAAGTGGATGAGCTGATCTTACAACCTAAGAACAGGGTGAGGTGGTTCATTGTACCAGGAGGACAATTTGAATGTAGAGGTGCTGACACATACTTGCTGGCAGAACAAAGAGGAGGGTCTTTTCAGATTCATAATGAAGTAAGAAGTAAAGCCACCAGATCAAAGTGAGGATTGGAAGATTTGAGAAAAGAGGGTGAAATAGTTATCTCCAGTCCTAGATTTCCAGACAGTGGGAAAACCATTGACTTTGAGAGAACGTGAGTAGGCCAGGCAATGGAGAGGGTTCATCTGAGATAGGTGTTAGCAGTGTTGAAAAGAGACCATCGAAGGACACTGTCTGGCCCTCTTCTCTTTCTGTTGTTCACAGCTCTGGTTCTCAACTGGAGGAAATTTGTCACCCAATAGGACATCTGACAATGACCAGGGACATCTTTGTTTGCCACAACTCTGAAGGGAGAAGACAGTTCTACTCATGTTAGAGGATAGAGATCTGTGTGGTACATTCTTTTGGAAGCCACAGCCACAGTAGAGAATTTGGATTTACTGTAAATTGATGGAAAGTCATTGGAAGGCTTTGAAGAACTGAGAGAGATTATCTGATTTATTGGTAAAAGTCATGCCCAGGAAGCTGCTAAATATCCTGCAACGCACAGGATCATCCTCTACAAGTAAGAATCAGATGCTCCCAAATTTTGATAGTGCCTAGATGAAAAATCATGGTCTCCAAATTCATAGTGCAAGAATTTTCTCAGGTCTTAACACTAGGTCAAAATTCAGGTGTGCGTGAAGAAAAAAGCTAACTGTGACCCTTCATTAAACAAAAACAAAAAACAAAGCAAAAACTAGGTCCTTCCCCATAGGTGCTTTATTAGTGTTTGATTTGTACGTAATATTATCAGAGATTCCAATCCATTTAGCCTGTATGAATATTCTTCAGTACATTTAGTGTTCTTGAATTGCATGATCTCATCCACTTCCAGCTTCTAGTGGTGTTAACACTGTCCAATCCTCTAGATGAGTCTAATCCTTTTGCCGGGAGAATGCAAGGCTTAGAAAGACTCCACCATTTCCTTGTTTCATGTATGTCCTTCACATTTGTGGTCATAGCATTATACCCAACGAAACTAAGATCATCCAAGTTGATCACATAAAGCCAAAAGAAGCCTTCATTTTAGCTGGTCAGCAACAACCACCCATATACCCAAAAGCAGTGTGCTGGAGGAACGCATGAGGGTGTGCCAGTATTTATAGGGAGAGGAGGAAGGGGGCAGGGCTATCTGGCCAGTTTGTCTATTTGCTGGGGAGGAAAAGGGGGCGGGGCTGTTTCTCCTGCAGGGAGGGGAAGAGCGAAAGGGAGGGGTCATCTCTTTCTCCTGATAATTCTTTTGGGGAGTATAACAATAGAACATATTCTCCAGTTATGTGTGTGTGTGTGTATTTATCTACATATAAATCTGTGTCTGTATCTATATCTGTGGATCTGTATTTTAAATATGGATTTCATGTTTAATTAACATGCCTTTATATTTTGTTTTGATATTGACATTATTCTTTATCAATTGTTAAGCTCTTATTTTGTCACATTTATTATTGCTAATAAATTTTAGAGTCACTTTTTCAAGTTCCATGGAAAATAGCTTGGATTTTTATAAGAATTGAATTGAGCATCAATCTGGCAAAAATTGACCCCTCAACCAATGGAAACTGTCTAGACACAAAGGAGTAATATATTTTGATATTTATTCAGAGTTTTACAGAAGAGTTTTCAGAAATATTTGTAAATTTTCTTCTTTCTTGTTTGATCATTCTTAAATATGTGTATAAAAAAGCTTTCATTATTGTTATTTAAATATGATATTTATTACATTCAGTGGATTGTTGCTGATTTATAGTAATGCCGTTACTTTGCTATACTTGTCTGGTATCTTGATCATTCAGGAAACTCTTTCTTTCTTTGGTGCTGGGGATTGAACCCAGGGCCACGTGCCTCCCAGGCAAAAGCTCTACCACAGCGTTACATCCTCAGGCCCCTGGAAATTCTTTTATTAGATCTAGTAACTGTCAGTTGGTTATCTTGAGCTTTCACTCTGCTCCCTTTTGTGAGTGTGTGTGTCCATTGTAGAAGTCTAAAATTAACCAAGACCTTGCTGTGCTTCTCTTCTGTGGCCTCTTTTAGAAATTCTGCCCAGTTAGATCCTCTGGAGGAACTACTTCAGCCAAAAGATATTCGCAGTCATGGGGAAGGAGACACAGCTGCTTCGGCTGCTCTGCAGGTATTTCTTAATTTATGATCCCGATGATCTCATTGTTGTTCTGCCTCTCTATTTGTGGCTCCAGAGCCTGCAGTTTTTCTCTCTGATGGAGTCCTTAGAGAGAGTGACTCTTGGGGAGATGGCTTTCCTACTCCGATTGTGTCTGGAAGTTTTCTCTGGTTTGGATTTTCTGTCTGATCCCATCTGCTTTTTATTTCCTTAAAATTTCTGTTCTACTGATTATACTTTTCCTTGTTTCCAGTGGTGTTAGGGATTTTTTTCTTTAAAAAGACCTTTTTCGTGTCTTCCCAAGGGGTTTGGGAAGGAATGAGAAGGAAGCACTTGTGTCTCATCTGTCACCTTGACCTGAAAGCATTCTGAGCTCTGGCAAAGTCACGGCCATTGCTATTACTTCATTGCACTCAGACCTGCTCTCTGGTCTACCAAACATAAGCTTTTTCTTCTACTGTTGATGAGTTAGTAATCAGAGATTGTTTTCTATTGTTTGATGTCTAGTTTGAATGCAGTATTGGCTAGAAATATTTCTTTGCATCATTTATAAATCGTTAGACTCCATATTATGTCAGAAGCATGAACTTTCTTGAACAATGAAAGTTTGGTTTTTTGGGGGGGAGTCTTTAGGTAGCCTGCCTGGCAAGGCCAGTCTGGAATGCAATCCTTGAGTAAGGGGATAAAGGTTTAATTTGTAAGCCCTCAGAAATGGATAGCCTGAGGAACCAACTGTCTCTGCTTAGATCCCTAAGTGGGACATTAAATGATGTTATAAAAGGACCACTGGGCTTGAAATTTGGAGTCCATTACTTGGGTTTCGCCACTGGTACCCACTAACTGTGGGACTTCAAGAGAGTTCCTTAGCATTTTGGAACCTTAGTTTTCTTATCTGAAAAACAAAATTGATTGTACCTGCCTTTCTCAGAGGATTCTGGTGACAATCAGATGAGAGAATTGAATGTGAAGGTCCCTTAGGAAACTGAAGTTAGGTAAAATGCTCGTATTGAACATTCTCATCTCTTACCTATGACGATCTTCAAAGATTAGATTTTAAAAAATCTAAAGAATCCCTGATTCCCTTAGACATGACTCCTTGAATTGAAATATTTATCTTTTGTTATTATAAAGGCAACTTTAAATGTGAGAAAAAGACAAATGCGGAATAAGTGTTTTGTTTAATAAAATGGAACAATTTATTAGATCTGGTGAAAAGTAAAGGTTTGTTTTCATTAGTACTTCAAAATTATACTTCCCAATAGGAAATAATTTGGAGATGTTTTCATAGAAACATCTGGATAGTGGGCTAGACATGTTCAGAATGTGCCTTGTCTGAGGATACTTAATTTTTATTCTGGCTGGGTGAGCCTTTTCTCCAGATTAGAGGTTTGGGACTCACCTTCTCTCAGTTAGCACGTTATGACAACCTAGTGTCACATGAAGAGAGTCATTCTTTCAATTAGAATGCCTAACTGGACAGTCTATGTGAGTCAGTCTTCAATTTGAGATTTCTGCCAGGCAGGAAATTGTAAAAGAAAAAAAAAAATTGAAGTCAGGCCACGAAAACTCAGGATTTATTTGTGCCTGGCTAATTTACCAGGGAAAAATAACCGTGGGGTATATTCATTGCAGAAGAAAATTAAGCATTCAAGTGAATAGGACTGAGCCTTTGGAAAAAGAAAAAGATTCATTAACAAAAAGAAAAAAAATAAATTCCTCTCTCCAATCCAAGCTTCCCTTGACCTGAAGTTATGGAAACAGAACACTCCAAAGAACAAAAAGTGTTGAAAGTTTGTTTGTGGTGGTTAGAGGGGAATGGCATTCCAAAAAGTGGAACAGAATAACACCCTGAATGGAAAGCCCAAGACTCTCCTGTTTTCCAGTGGCTGAAACTCTAGAAGCTTAAAAACTGATTTTTAAAACTTAAATATACTTTCTAAATTTATCAAATTCTTTGGGATGATAAATGGTGTATATGCACATTTACATGTAGAATATAACAGATTAAAATGTGATTTACATTAAAACAACACTTTTTTTTTTAGCATTTTTTGGGTGATCCTTCAATATATTAGGAGAATATTTAAAAAAAAAAAGAATAGAGATGAAAGTATTTTTTATTGACTGTTTGGAAAGAATGCAATTATCTTCCTTGACTTCACCTTCCTTTCCAGGTCTCCTTTACAAAACTTCTTAAAAGAATTGTCTATACTCATTGTGCCCAATTTTTTTTTTTTTTCATTCTCTCTTGAGTCTACTTAACGTGAATGAGTCCAGACTGATTTGGTCACGTGTGACTGTAGATTGTTTTGGGCAGATAATGGGAGCCATCTAGAGAGGCAAATGGAAGGTGGCCGTTCTGTCAGCACCTTACTGCCAGCAAGTCTCAGCAAATTTGGAAATGTGTAAACTTTATTTAAAGCAAGCAGGCACAAAAGTGGCCAAACCCTCCAATCTTTGTCTTGCAGGTGTTCTGGCCATGGCTTATTTTGAGAATGTCATTAAGGCAAACATGATGATCTAGAGGCATCATCCAGATGACCCAAATCCCCTGAATTCAAACCTGGACCCAGAGCCATTTAGAGATGCTGAGTTTCCATCCTGAAGTGCAGACTCCAAGACAGATTTTTATACACTTCTTCAAAAGTAGGGGCAAAATAGTTTAGGCAATACACAATACCATAGCTATCACTAATTTCACCCCAAATATGCACGATTCTAAGCAAGATCTGTTATTAACCAGAGATTTAAAAAAAAATGACTGCAGTGATTTCAGTGTCTTTTTTTGTATTAAAATGTATAATACCTTTCACTGTACAAAGCATCCCTAACTTCATCTATGAAAGTTAGTTTTAACTATACCAGAATTTCCTGGAAGACTTCTGAAAACTCAGATTGCTGGGACCCCCACTCCAAGTTTCTAATTCAGTAGGTATGGGTGGGGCCTGAGAATCTGCATATCTAACACATTCCCAAGCAATACTGTTTCCTCTAATTACTCCTTCAGAACTGTTGATATTATGGTTATAAGTCAATTCAGGTTCAGTATTTCTCCTTGATTGTGATATATTTAGAAAATGATATATTTCATCTCTGAAATCTTCATTTTTTAATCATGATATTTTATAATATACAGATTTAAGATTATAATTGCCTAGTTAAGCATTATTTTATCTACCTTATACAGATTTAATCTGTAGGTTTTTGTCAGCATTCAGTTGTAAGTATTACATAATTTCCTATATGACTTTTTATCTCCTCCATGAATTATTTAAAATTATGTTTTGTAGTTTCTCATTTATTTATTTAAGAAGGAACCTCACTAAATTGCTGAGGCCAGCCTTCAATTTGCTATCCTCCTCCTATATAGGTAAGATTATAGGCACATGCCACTATATCCAGCTTCTCCTGTTTTTTTTTTTCCCCCTGTGTTTTTCTTTTATAGACTTCTTTTTAATTTCTAACTTTGTTGTGTTGCTGTCACAGAGTACTGCCTGGATAATATAAGTTTTTTAGTGTTGGATGAAACTTCCTTTGTGGTACAGGGTCTGGTTAAGTAATAAGATTCTGATACGATCATGGAAGCAATTTCAGGCCCAGATATCCTCCTCTTCACTTAATCCCCTCCTGTGCATGCTCAGGGATTCTAGACCAGTGGTTCTCAAACTTCAGTACGCATCACCTCCAGGCTGGAGCCTTGTCAACACCATCTCTGGGCCCATCGCCAGAGTTTTGCATTCAGCAGGTCAGGCGCAGCCCAGGAATTTTGCTTTCAGGTGATGCTAAACTGCTGGTCTGGGGCTCACACCTGCAGAAGTGCTGCTCTAAACCATATGCCTTCTCTAATTCTCATGAGTTTCTGGTCTAACATGCCAATCCCTTGGCAACCAGTTTCTGATATTTTGTGTCCCTGACACCTCCACATATTTGTTGAGGTTATTTCACCCAAGAACTGAGCTCTGCTCTGCAATCTGACTCCCACTTCTGGTTGTTCAATTTTCTTTTTCCAGACTTTGAGCTGCAGCTCTGCAGATCACCTCATCCTGCGTCAGTGATTTTCAACCCTCATTTTACAGCAGAAAGACTCATGGGGGCTTTTAAGCACATACACTCTAAACTTCTCCAAGAGATCCTGGAGCATGGTTGTCATGTATGAAATTTAAATGCTTCATAGTTTGTTCTGATGTGCAGTCAGGATCAAGATCTACTGACTGTGGGCTAGACCTCAGAGGCTGAGATGAGATGCTTATTTTCATACTCTTTCTCATTTACCTCTTCCCCAAATCACTTGTTCAAGGATTTATGTTTGCAAATTTGCCTTATCACAAAGGTCTGATGACTACTTCTCTAAGCCATTTGATCCCATCTTATTGCCAGATTCATCTTCTAAAATGTCACTTTGCTATATATACATATATATATATGTATAAATTATATGTACATTTTAGTTGTAGCTGGCCACATACCTTTTTTATTTTTATGTGGTGCTGAGGATCAAGCCCAAGGCCTCATGCATACTAGGTGAGCACTATACCACTGAGCCACAACCCCGACCCTAAAATGTCACTTTGATTTATCTATGTCTTGCTTACAAGTTTCAGTGGATTTTTTTTTTTTTTATCACGGTGGTTCCTAATAAGACAAACCTTCCAGTCTTTCCAATCTTCTACTTCCCCACTCTGGGAAAACTGTGGTTCATATCACCAGTTTGCTTTTACTTTTACCCTTTCCCACCAATCTCCTCTGCAGTTAGTTAAATCCAGGCTTTACATCTCCAACCTTAGAGACATAAATCAAATCTTCTTTTTTTTTTCTTCTGATAATTAAACCCAGGGATGTTTACCACTGAGTTATATCCCTATCCCTTTTTAATTTTTATTTTGAGGCAGAGTCTTGCTAAGTCACTGAGGCTGGCCTTGAACTTGTGATCCTCCTTCCTCAGCCTCTTGAGTTGCTGGGATTACAGGCATGTGCCACTGTGCCTGGTTTCTTTTCAGGGACTACTTTAGGTCTATACTCTGAAGCTAGATGTCTGGATTCAAATCTCAAACCTACTACTTTCTGTGTGACCCTGGACAAGTCAATTTAACCTTTCTCAGTTTCAATGTCCTCATCTATTAATAAGGACAATATTACCTATCTTACAGGTTGTTGTGAAAGTTAGATGAGTTAATGCCAGCCTGTGGTATATAATAAGCTCTTTACAGATGTTAAGTACAACATGGTAGTGGTGACAATGATGATGATGAAACTGTAGGTCTTCCCTGACCATCTTACGACCTTCTTAGCTCAGCACCTAACTAAATCACTCTTGTAGTAATCTGTTCATTAAGGAATGATGTCCTCTCTTGGAATTATCTTTTAAACCATTTGAGTATTATCTCCTTATTTAGATGTCAAACTTCTTATGTGTCTGACACTTAAAGATGATTTAAAGGACTTAAAAGCACCCAGGTAGTGTTTGTGGATTTAAGTGAGACTGACAGTGGTCACCAAATGAAAAGTTGAAAAATCTGCTTATGAAATAGAACCAAATACATGTGATATTTTCCTAAGATGACCTGAGTAGATGTAGCTGCATATGCTGTTGAAAAAATAAGCACAACCCAAATCCAATTCTAAGTGTTATTTTTAGTGATTTGGACTTTGTGATAATGAAAGAAAGAATTGAAACATATTCTTACGCTCTACAAATAAACACATTCAACAAAATGCCTCATTGGCAGGAACACATAATTTCCTCAGGAAAAAAAACCTTTTCTTTGAGAAATTCATTCCAACTACAATTAAAAAATAGCAACCAGTTCACAGGACATCCAAAAGGATCTCTGTGATTGCAACCGCTAGGATTTGGCTCTAATCAGGGAAGAGGGATCAAGAAGCCATGGCTGCTAAGAACTAATGATTCTGGTACTAATTGACATGTCTGGGCTAACTCGTCTTTAGAAACAGTGTTTTAAAGTAACAAAGAGGTAATAATAACTTACTCCAAAAAACAGCATGCCCAGTCCTGGCAGTCTCATAATGAATCAAGTTCTCAATAGATTCTTGGAATTTAAGTAGAATATGAAACACTATCCATTAAACGGAGGAGGAAGTCTTTAAGTAACTAGGTCAAAAACAAGTAAGAACTCAGGTGATACATTTTTGGAAAATTAGGGCAGCTGAAGCTAATGCTCATCCTCTATAGTCACAAATAAATGAATAAGCAACCTTGTCTGACATGAGTTTTCTAAGTGAGTATAGGCTTTGTCCAGAGAAGAGACCTATTGACAACTTGCAGAGTGACCTTGAGCTTGTACTAATTGGGCTACAGTTTAACGACCTATAAAACTGGAGTACATTCAAAATCTCGGAGGGGCTTTTCCAGTCTAAGACTTCTGGTGGCCTAGAACAGCATGGGCTTTCTCCTTTGTCTCATTGGACTCTGTAGTTCTTTATAGGCTCCCTGAGAAGGCACTTCTTTCTTTCTTCTCCTTTCCCCCTTCCATTCTTCTTTCCTCTTTCTCTCTCTCCCTTCCTTCCTTTAGAACTTGATTTAATTTGCATTAAAGCACACATGGGTGAACACATGCTCAGGGCATCTACCCTTAACTTTGTCTTTGATTTCTCACCCATTATCAGAAAGGAGGTAGTGGTTTCTGTGTGTGGTCCCTTTAATTACCCTCCCTCTCTCCCTTCCTCTCTCTCCTTTCCTCCTCATCTCTCTCCTCCCTCCAGGGCTCTCTAAAAGGGTCAATAATCTTCCTTGTGGCCAGCACCATGTTAGATATTGTTCACATGATTCCATTGAACTCAAATTCTGTTATTTTATGAGTGGGGATCTGAACCTGCAAGTTTTGTGGCTTGTCCCTTTCACAGAACCAGGGGATGGTGAAAAGGGGCTCACACTCAAGTGAGTGACATCCAGTACCATGTTTGGCTATCCAGGTGGCTGTTTGTCCTCTCTTTCTTGGCTCTCTCTGTTTTGGTGCCAAATCAACTATAGGATTCTCTTCCCTTTTTTGCAGTTTATTTGGCTGGGGCAGTAATAGTCGCAATGCTTTTAATCTTCCCGAGTTCATCTTTGCTCCTGTTTTTACTTAATATAAACATACATATATTCCAGAATTGTGTATCTTTTCTTCAACCATAACTGACCCCTTGGGTTTCCAGAATTCCTGTAGTGTCTCTGTAAGTAGTTGGTTTTTTATTTGTTCTTTTTTTGGTATTGGGATTTGAATCCAGAGGCACTTTACTACTGAGCCACATCCCCAGACCTTTTTTTAAAAAATTTTCTTATTTTGAGATAGTGTCTAAGTTGCTTAGGGCCTCACTAAATTACTGAAATGGGCTTCAAACTTCAGCCTCCCTGAGTTGCTGGGATTACAGGCATGCCCCACCATTCTTGGCCTTCTATTTGTTCTCGAGTTCCACTTTTAAAGCAAGATTTTTAGCAAAATCATTTCTTCCTAAAATGTACCTTCCTCTGAAAGTCTCCTCATATCTTTCCTGAGTCCTTCCTCAGCATCTGCTGGCCTCCTTTCCCTGATGCCTGCATCTCTGTTTGCCCTTGGCATCCATCTCTTATCTTCCTCTCCTAACCTCTTCTATGACCTTTTCCCATGTGACAATGTCACATTGCGCAGACACACTTTTCTCTATTGTTTTATGGGTGAAGAATAAACCTACCTCTTACTTCTTGACATTAAAATGGAAATAAACCCACAGTCCTCCCAAAAGTGTTGGACTACAGTACAGTATAAAATTCCCTTAAAATCCCATTGACGTCATTGTTCCTTTTGAACCCTCAGTGACAATTCCCTAAATCCACTAGTGGATCTGAAAATGAAAACCAGTTCTATTGGATGCCACTGTGGACTGGCATCTAACTTTGTTTAAAATGGTAATGTTTGGGTGGGGCGTGTAGCTCAGTGGTAGAGTACTTGCCAAGAATGTTTAAGGTCCTGGGTTCAATCCCTAACACTGCAAAAATAAATAAATAAATAAATAAATAAATAAAAATAAAAATAAAAATAAATAGAGAAAAAAAGTAATGTTTGCTTGTGAGTACACTTCAGTAAGACTGTCACACATTATCCATGTTCTTATACATTTTTCTTAAACTGCACAATCACCAGCATATGCATTAACCTCGATTACACAAGAGTTGAATAGTAAATTTGTCAAGATAAAATATTGCAATCATTAAGGAATACAAATGCAAGCAGCTCCTTCCACAAGACCTCGACTGTTATCAATTATTGTGCAATCCGGTGATGGATGCTTTTTGGAAAAGTTATTACCAGAAACAAAGGTTTTCTCCCTTGACGCATCTGTATGCCTTTTTGTTTTTTTCTTCATTGGCATTATATAACTCACTGTTTTCCTTTGGTCTTGGCTGCCAAGAAGCTTGGGGCCAAACGTGGAGTCAGTGACAGTAACTGTATTATGCTTTGTGGTCAGGATATTTGTTTCTTTCTTCTTTTCTGTTTTTAATTTCCATTTCAACAGTATTATTTTATACCTGACATTAACAGCAAACTATATCAAATTCTTTCTCTTTCTCTTTTAAGTATGCAAGTAGAAGTAATAAATAGATAAAAATGGATTTATTCTCGAGATAAAAATACAACTCATTTTTTGCTTTTTCTTTAGAGTCGAAAAATTACGTCTAAGTTCTACTTGTCAGGCACTAACTTGGACTTCATTTAACTTTACATTAAGATGTAAGATGTGTGCTCTACATATTAGTAACTAAGTCTTTAATTTCTTACCCTTTATCAGGAAAGAGGTAGTGGTTGTTCTGTTAGGTTCTTTTAATTATCCGTGGTCTATGATCTTCCAAATGACTTTCTTCAGAATCAAAGAATCCAGTGTTTCTTGCTCCACTTTCTACAGGCCTCTTTTCACTGAAGCCTGCTTCCCTGTGTGCCCTTGGCATCTGCCTCTGTCTTCCTCTTCTGACCTTTCCTATGACCTTTTCCCATGGACAAGTGTCACATTGCTCAGACACACTTTTCTCTATCATTTCATGGAAGAAGAATAAACCCACCCCTTACTTCTTGACATTAAAATGGAAAAAAACCCACATCTGAGATAGCAGGGTAGGGGTAAGTGAGAACAAGGTGCCCCTTTTCATAGTTTCCTACATCTGTCTTTTTAGACCAGCCTGGAGGTAAATATCATAGCAACCCAGTCACTTCTTATACTCAACTTGTCTCTTTAGATAAATTACCCAAAGTTCACAACCTGCTTTAGATCTCTAGGTCTTTGCCTGTGCTCTTAAAGAAAAGTACAGACATACATGCTTTTATTTGTATTATAATTATATAAAGACCACTTGTGAAAAATCTATAGCTAGCATCATGATCAATGGGGAGAAACTGGAAGCTTTTCCTTTAAGGGCTAATACCCACTCTCACCGACTCCATTAAGGTTGCTCACTGTCCCCATGTCTGTTCCACATAGTCCTGGAAGCACTGTAGAAAACAATTGGATAAGAAAAAGAAATACAAGTCAGAAAGAAGTAAAATTGCCCCTGTTAGCAGATGACATGATTCTATTTGTCGGAAACATTGAAACTCTACTAATCAACTCTTAGAACTGATGAATGAATTCAGTAAAGTTGTTGGGTGTATAATCAACATAGAAAAATCAGTGACACTTTTGTAAATAACATCTAGCTAAAAATTTTTTAAGAATCCCATTTATGGTAGTATACAAAATGCTTAGGAATGAATGTAGCCAAGAAAATGAAAAACACGCATATTGAAAACTATAAAACATTGATTGAAGGAATTGAAGAGTCACAAATAAGTGGAAAGATGTTCCATGGTCACTGATTGGAAGAATTAATTCTGTCAAAATGTCCATACTACCCAAATCAATCTACAGATTTGCCACAATCCCCATCAATAATTATAATGGCTTTGTTTACAAAAATAGAAAAATGAATCCTTAAATTTTTAGGGAACCATAGGAGACTCAAAATAGCCGAAGTAATTTTGAAAATGTAAAAGAAAAGATTTTATTCAAAATGTTCTTATGAATAACCTTGTCACATGTTTTGTAACATCATTTCTACCCAGCCTATCATTACCATATAAGCATAGTAATTTGGATAATTTCCCTAAAATGTCACAACACTGAATTATGTGTACTTGCCAGAAGCCATGTCCATGTACAGGGATTGCTGTCAAATGTCTTGAAGTTACATATTTTGAGAAGTCAAAGACCCCAACCCTTTCTTCCTTCCTGAGAAATGCAGCCCCCTCCCTACCCCTCACTGAAGCATTGACTCCTGACTGGGTTCCAGGAGCTCATCCCTGTACATCTGCAAAGAATCCTTCCCTTTTCTTAACTTGGCTAATTTCAGTTCCTGATTATCTTTGAAAGGTCTGTCTTAAGCAAAGTTTCTGCCTCTAGAAGAAAAGATTCTATGCTTCCACAGAAATCTGCATTTACGTGTCATAGTAAATCCAGCACCCGGGGCTCACCCTCTCTCCAGGTCCTTCATTCCTTGTCTTACCTGCACTTCCCTGCCTCCACGTCTGGGACATCCTGCTGCCCTTCCCTCCCTAACCCATGATGTTTTGGGCCAGAAGAAACATGGCAGTCAAGAGACGGAAATCTCAGTCTGCAAAAGGGGGGGTGTAGCCAGCACCTCCAATTCCAAAATGGGTCAAAAAAGACCTGGATTACACTTACGGCTGTGGCATAAGCTATAAAAGCCTATGTGACTTTGGGAAAATGACTTGATCTCCAAGACTTTCTTCATCTTTAAAACAGAACTGACTCTGCCTGCCAGTGTATCTGAGACTGGGATGTGGTAATGTATGTGGAGGAGGCTTAAATATGACTTACTCTTTTATTATCATCTGTAGTTGGGGGTAGTGAAGGTTTATCATTTCACATTCACCCAGGGCAGCTGCAGTGGCAGAGATAGTGGATTTTTCTTTCAAGAACAGGATAGTGGAGGCAATTCTGAGTTCATCCTGGTTCTTGCTGTAGTTTCGCTCAGCTGGATCCCATGTCCTTTTCTACTTCTTTGTTTCTTTTCTCTAAGGACATTTTCTTGCCTGCTTTGGGGGTCCCATGGATTTGAGACATTGTGTTACATTATAGAGAGAATCACTGGTCCTTCAGAGAAGCTGTGTCACAAGCTTAACTTGGACCTGGGAAGCTGCCCCTCATTGGAGCTACTTCCACTCCTTTCCATTCTATTCCATTTTCAACATATATTTTGGCATGTGGTGTGTTAAGAGTGGGAGAGAAAGAAAAATGACAGTAAATATTTTCTGAATTCACAAATAATGAGAAAGATATACAAGTAACCCCACCCCGAGATGTGATAAAGACTAATTCTGGTGAAGACAATGTGTTCTGACAGCACAGAGGAGGAGAGGTTAATTCTAAGTAATTAGCTCTAGAAATGCTTTGGAGACCTAGGAGTTTGAGTACCAAGTACCTAGCCAACAGAAGTTTTGATGAGACTGAAAGTGGGAATGGGTAGGATTAGTTGAAGGGGAAGGATGAAACTGAGAAGATGGGTTGCAAGATGGTACCTGAGAGTAGCAGGGGAAGAGTCTAGACATGGAAATGCAAATAGTGGCCAACTTGTAGACAGGGGATGTTTATTTCTTTTTTTAAAATCCCATTGAATGAATTTACTAGTTTCATTCTCTAAATTTATATCAACTATTGGAAACTAAGTCACTTTAATAATATATATTTCTTATGCTTTATATGATATTTGATTATGATGGGATTTGGTCTATAGACTCTTCTGAAGTTTGCATCAAGAGTGAAAATGAGCCAATTCTTTTATGAATTTCAATAAACTGCACTTTTATCTTTTATCTTCTTGTCAAGAGCTAAGAGTAACTGGTGATCATGGAATTTAGCAGTATCTTGTAGAATGATAGATAATGTGTCTCATATTACACACAGGGCTGAGGCTCAGGTCAGATGCTTAGAAAAAGCACCCCAAGGATCAGCCAAGGTGAAGGGGAAAAGCTGTCACTGGGTTGCAAGTTAGATAGTTGTGTCTGTGAGTCACAAAGTTTATGACAAGATCTTGAAAGAAGCGAAGGAAGGGAATCAGCCAAGAACACCATTTAATTTCATTGTGGAGAGGAAGGATTAATAACCCAATTCTTCTTGTTCAGATGGTGCCACTGTGGCCTATATATTCATCTATTATGAATGCATAGTTAGGAAAATTAGGGCAGAAGGAAATTTTAGATGAAAGTGTAACCAAACGTCAAGTGTACAATAAAGTATCATTAACTATAGTCATCATGCTGTTCATGAGATCCCCAGAACTTGTTCATATTATCAAAGTTTGTATCTTGAGAATAGATCTTAAGTGGTCTCACCAGACACACACACACACACACACACACACACACACACACACACACAATAACTATGTGAGGTAACGAATATGTCAATTAATTTGATTGACAATCATTTCACAACATATGTGTATATTAAAACATCACATTGTAAACCTTACATATATATAATCTCTACTCAATTATTCCTCAATAAAGTTGGGGAAAACATCTGTCTTATAAACCATGAAGAACGTGGTTGGGAATTATTTTTCTGGGAGGTCAGTAAATTCTCTTCTCTATCTACCAAAGCCTTGGGAAATTCACATTGGGTTTAGAAGCTTAGCAAAGCTCTTTGAATGATGCCTTACCTCCACCCCTACACCAGCTGCGCTTGCTTTTTGAGATGCTCAAAGTAGTTAATAGACATCTCTTTTATGTTCCAAATTCCTCAAGTGGTCACATAAACAGTAAAATGCAATTCCAGTTTTTGGTGTCTTGGGAAGGTTTTACAAGGGGGAATTTTGGGGAAAGAGAAGCCACGTTCTCCCCCATCCCTTTGTTTGAAAACAATGTCAGTGTGGAGTCAGATGTCCAACCATTCTGAAAATTCATGGGGACTTCACAGATATCTACACACTTTTAAGTGGGACAGGTGACAGGTGGCCATAACAGCAAAGTCTGCCATTGTTACCACTGTTGCCTTCACTACAGTCTCCATTAGTGTTGCTATTGAAGTTTGAAGAAAGTGCAAGAAAGGGGCTGAAAGGGAGACCCCTTGACTAGTAGGGACCTGGAACGAAAGATCTCGTAGTCTCCATTGCCCTGTGATATTGTTTGTGTTCACTCAGCTACGCCGTGGCATCCAGTAGTTTGGTCAAACATCAGTCTAGGTGTTGCTGGGAACACATCTTTTAGATGTGATTAACACTTAAATTGGTAGACTCTGAGTTGAGCAGACCACCCTCCAAAATGTGGTTGGCTTTGTCCAATCAGATGAAAGCCTGAGGAGACCGAGGTCTCCTGAGGGATGAAGGAGTCCTGCCTCCAGGTCACCTTCTTCAAGACTGCAGCATCAACTCTTCCCTGGGTCCATCCTGCAGATCCAGACTTGGCATCCCACAATCCTGTGAGTCAATTTCTTAAATATTTTTCTCCCAGCATATACGTTCTGTTGGTTCTGTTTCTCTGAAGAACCCTGATTAATGCATCCCCTTCTGTTTTTGCTTGCTGTTTGCTGTTGCTTGTATGGAACCGTCACACTGACAGGGCTGAACAATAAGTGTGCTCCACATTACCTGTACTTTTTTCTCGCTGGTGTTGGTTTCCCATGAGGTCAAGAGTCCAGCGAGAGGAGAGGGGAATGCGTGGCTTTGCATGAAGCAGGCCGAGCAGGGGCCTGTTCTGCTTAGCTTCACGGATCTCTGTTGCCCATCTTTCCCTTTAGCCCATTAATGTCACGTTCCTTTTGAGGTTGAGCTGTGCTGCTCTTCGCTGGGAAGAAAGAATGTAAGCTTCTTTTATTAATGGCTATCATGTTGTCCTGACCTTTCTTTCTTTCTTTTTTTTTTTCTTTTAAGGAAAGATGGCTGGAATTTTACAGATGACACTTCAAGATTTCCCTTTTATATTTGTTTCAAAGTGGAATAAACCTTACGTTTTTTAGTTTTCGTTTGATAACCAACCCCTCTCCAGTTCAGCACTGTTCAGTGGAATAATAGAATAATGGAAATGCTCTGCATGCTTGTCCAATATGGTAGTCCACTGGCCACATGTAGTTACTGAGCCTTTAAAATGTGGCTAATGCCACTGTGGAACTGACTTTTAAATTTTATTCAATTTTAACTTTTAAACTTAAATGGTCACGCAAGGCTGGAAGTTACCGTATTGCATAGCACAAGGGCAACTGAGTTGCCAAACATCAACTTCCGCTTGATTTTTATCCAAATAAAGTAATGAGTTATATTGTAGACATATGCAATATAAACATATATGTCTGTACATTTGTATCTATCCGTCATCTATCTAATCTATTTTTACTACTTGTGGGGTCTTTGGACCAGCACCATCAGCATCTTCTTTAAACTTCTTGCATGTTTAGAATTTCAGGGTTCCTGCAGATGTGCTGAATCCGGATCTGCATTTTGTCAAGTTCCTCAGTTGTGCCTATTAAAGTCTGAGAATTATGGATACAGAACATTCATACAAACAATCTTAGTTCACAGAGAAGCAGGACTTTTTCCCACTGATGTGTGTGACTTCAAATGTGTGTCCTCCCTCCATGCTCAGGGCCCTCCAACACTGGCTCTGGCATGACCTTTTAGGTCAAGTATTACCATTTCCCTGTCTTGTTTTTTTGTTTTCAGGATGTTATACCTGATCGAAAACTTCTGCTTTTTTTCCCTGGTTTTCATGGGAGGAGGGGAAGCATGTTCGAATCTGGGGGATTTCCTAAAACTAAAAATCGCTGCTCCTAAGCATCCAGTTGTGCATGTGACGCCTTCTGTGATGTAGTTTATTGATAAAATAGTTCTCCAAAGTACACAAAAAATGTCTACATGGATTTTCTGTGTATTACTGAGCAAATTAACGATATCTTATGGATAGTATTAAGTATAATCAATGATTACTGATAAATGCACATGCATACACACACACACATATATATATATATATATATACGTATATAAATTTTGTTACTACCATATATGATGCTATTTTATAATGACTTTGGGGAGTGAAAATGACAGGACGTAATAGATACTAGAAATGGTCTACTAGGCCTCAAACTGCAGTCACACATTTATTACCCTCTAAAGTTGATTCTGAACTACTTGACTTTTCTGACCTTTGGTGGATGCATGTAAAGCAATTTGGAACAAAGCCATCTGGCTTTTCAGGAAATAACCAGGCAATAGGTAGTAGATCATATTTACTTAGAACTTTAGTGGAACAACTCTAAAGGCTGTAAAACTTTATAAAAGAAAGAACAGCGATTGCAGGGAAGGATGTCATGGCCTGTGATTTTGTGTGTCTCCGTCCTAGCAGACTTTTGGGTGTTTTCCACTGGATCCACTTCTCTTTCTGACCTACTTCTAATTCATATTATCTTGTTATACTTTATGCATCTTTGTAAATTATTTTATGATAACAAAGTAGGATTATAAATGAAGAAATAATATTTCACATCAAAAGTCTAGATTTATTTAATTCTGATCAAAGTTAAGAATGGCCATCAGATCCATGGAATCATCCATTCTGTTATTTAAGCACACATTATATGCAAATATTAGTACAGTACTTTCCTCCCTATGGTCTCACCAGGGAATAAATGGAAAGAAAATGGAATTCTTCAAATTCATAGGTCCAGGCTGAAATTCAGCCTGAGATGTGCAGTCTGATAGATTTGAATCCTGGCTTGCTCACTTATCTGTACAGAGGAGACAGGAGTGCTTAACCTCAGGGAACTCCAACTCTCTCGGAAAGGACCAAAGGCCTCCTCTGTTCCTCCTAGGAGGTGGTCCTAGTAATTTAGAAGTATCTTTAATATAGATTTGGATTACTGAAGTCACATTCAAGGTGTGATATGATTTTTGGGGGGAGATTTGGTCCCAGCTATTGATGTTAATAACATCAATTCCAAAATAACCTATATGCTAAGGAAACTGTAACTCTGTGCTCTGACTGGGGACCCAGTATATACCTGGGTTTGTTTCAGATTCTTAAAACTATTTGGCAGAAAAGTGAAGTCATCTGAAAGGTCAATACTTAGAGACAAGGTTTAAATTTTTGTATATTTAATTTCAGGTGTTTTTGAGGGGGGTACATTTACACAGACACATACCTAATCACGTGAATTATATTGTTCTTTGGCATATTATATTTTACTCTTTAAATAGTACAAGAAATAAAGGAACACAGCCAGGCATGTTGGCACATGCCTCTAATCCTATGGGCTCTGGAGGCTGAGGCAGGAGGATCTATAGTTCAAAGTCATCCTCAGTAACTTAGTGAGGGCCTAAGCAACTCAGCAAGACCCTATCTCAAAATGAAAAATATTAAAAGGATCTGGAGTTGTGGCTCAGTAGATAAGTGTCCCTGGGTTCAATCCCAAGTACCTAAAAAACAAAAATGAGAACAAAAAAACCCCAAGAAAACTTGGAATGGAACCACCAAGAATGGTTCATCTTTTTCCTAGGTTTATTACCCAAAGGACTTAAAATAAGCATACTAAGGGACACAGCCACATCAATGTTTATAGCAATTCACAATAGCAAAATGAATGAATTCTGGCTCTATCACTTACTAGATAAGCTGATTAACTAAGTCTTCAATTCCTTGTGTATAAATTAGATGTAACAAAACTCTCGTAAGGTTGTCTATTGGTTTCTATTGTCACAAAACAAAACCTAGTAGTTAAAACAGCCATTTTATTTGCTCATGATTCTGTGGCTCAGCATTTATGGCTGGGCTCAGCATGGTGGTTCTTCTGCTTCCCTCAGCTGGGGTCATTCATGCAGCAACATCGTCTGAGATCACAGCAATGGCAGGAGGTGTAAGCTGGCCTCCCTCCCACTCTGGTGCTTGGGATCAGTTGTTGACAGGCCTGTCTTCAGCCTGTTATTGAGGTTTCTTCACCAGGTGGCAAGATTTCAAAAATAGAAAAAAGGAGGAAGTGCTCTACTTGTGACATTTTCTTATAGCTTATTGGCTAAAACAAAGGACTTGGGGAAAGCCAGAATGAGTGTGGGAGGGGACCACGCAAGGACATAAATAAAGGGAGATGTGCCTCTTTGGAGGAGGCCATTACTGTAACAGTATATTCTAGAGCTCATAAGGATTACAATTTGGTTCTATCAACTTTAAAATGGAGATGATAATCATAGTATCTAACTCACAGAACTATCATCAAAATTAAATTATCCAATGTGGATATACTGTTTGGCACAGTGCTTTTGACATAGTAAGTGTTCAATAAATATTAGTTACATTGAGTCTAACTTTTGTGTATCCTTGGGAAATGAATTGAGATATGTACTTGATGAAGGCATTATGTACAACTGTCAAATTATGTTTTCCCATACCTTTTAAAAAGCATTAGGCATTATCACTTTTGAAAATTATCACTCTGATGGGTGAAAAATTATAACTCATTGTTATAATTTCTATTTCTTTGATTCCTCATGTCTTTGCATGTAATTGTATGGACTTTTTTTTTCTTCCTTTGATATAAGAGATTGAACCCAGGGGTACTTAGTCACTGAGCCACATCATCAGCCATTTTTAAAATTTTTTATTTCAAGACAGGGTTTTGTTAAGTTGCTTAGGACTTTGCTAAATTGTTGAGGCTGGTCTTGAACTAGGCAATCCTCTTGCTTCAGCCCCCCATGTTGCCACCATGCCAGGAAATTGTATAGATTTTTGACCATATTCAATTATCTTTTTTTAAAAAAATTTTATGTTGACATATAAAATTGTATGTATTCATTGTGTACAACATAGTATTTTGAAATACTATATATATACATTATATACTATTATATATATACACACATTGTAAAATGGTTAAGTTAAGCTAGTTAACTAATGCATAACCTCACATAGTTGTGATTTCTTTGGTGAGATCATTTAATACTTTCTTTTTAAAGCATTTTTCAAGAATACAATATATCATTATTAACTATAGTCACCATGCTGTTTTATAGGTGTCTTGAACTTATTCCTCTTGTCAAACTGTAAGTAAACATCCTTTAACAAACATCTCCAAACTCCATAAATATTTCTTTAGTGAATTGCCTATTCATTGTCTTTGTTCATTTCTTAAAATGTAAATTTTTATTTTGGAATAATTTTAGATTTATAGAAATTTTCAAAGCTAATACAGAAAGTTCCTTTTTATCATTTTATGTTACCATGATACATTTGTCACAGCTAAGAACCCAGCATTGGTAGGCTACTCTGAACTGCATCTCAGACTTTGTTCAGATTTCACTATTTTTTTCCCCAAATATCCTTTCTCTATTCCAGAATCAAATCTAGGATCCCAAATTGCATTTAATCTTCATGTTTCCTTAGTCTCCTGGGTGTGTGTTTTCATGGCCTTGACAATTTTGAAGAGTACTGGTCAGATATTTTGTGGAATATCTCTTTGGCTTTGTTGAATATTTTCTCATGATTAGCCTGCGTCTATGGGTGACTGGGAAGAATACCACAGGGCTGAAATGCCTCTTCGGTCACATTGCATCAGAGGCCACATGTTGTCAACATGACTTCTCACTGGTGGTGGTAACCTCGGTCACTTTGTTCTGGTAGTGTTTGCCAGGTTTCTCTAACATAAAGTCATTACTTTTCACTTTTCATACTCTGTCATTTGGAAGAAGTCACTAAATTCAGCTCACACACAAGACTTAGTGCAGAGATTAAGCTCCACCTCTGCAAAAAGGAATCGTTAGTTTGCTAAAATTCAAGAGACTGGGTTGCTTAAATAACAACAAAAATTTTTTTTTTTTCTCATAGTTCTGAAGGCTGGAATTACAAGATCAAGGTGTTTAGCAGGGTTAGTTACCTCTGAGGCCTCTCACCTTGTCATACACCTTCTGGTCTGTCTCTGTGTCCTAATTTCCTTACAAGGATATAGTCAAGTCCATCCTAATGGCCCCTTTTGATTTAATCATCTCTTTAAAGGTTCTTTCCATAAGTGCAGCCACATTCTGAGATACTGGGTGTTATAGCTTTGACATGTGAAATTTTGAGTGGACACAATTCAGCCTATAACAGGAATAATATCTATGTTATTTGTAATTTTCTATATACAACATTTTTTCCTTTTCCTTTGTTTATTTATATATTCACTCATTTATTTGTACTGGCATGGTATCATGCATTCTTAATTTAGACTTTGGATTATAATCTAATCTAATGGCAATAGTCTAGTTGGCCAATTCTTCTAACTCAGTCACTGGGAGCTCTTGTAGCTTTGTTATGTTTCTCTTTGACTTTTGACTTGCTCCATCCTTTGTTTTTCTTTGTTGTTGCTGTTGTTTTGAGTATTTCCTGACTTTCTGAGCCTACAAGATTATCCAGATTTATCTTGTAATTTTTGCGGGGGGGGGGGCAGTTCTAGAACCAGTTATTTATTCAAAAATCTCTAGTTGCTTTTATTGGAAAATGACACTTAAAAGCAAAATCTGGGTACTGGGGATGCCCACTTTCCCTCTTGGGAATGAAATAGTCTTCTTTTTGATTGGGATCCTTCCCCCCATGCATACATACACATACGTACAATTTATTTATTTATTTATTTATTTATTTATTTTTATTTTTACAGACTGCATTTTGATTCATTGTACACAAGTGGGGTACAACTTTTTGTTTCTATGGTTGTTCATGATGTAGATTCATACCATTCATGTAATCATACATGTACATAGGGTAATGATGTCTGTCTCATTCCACCATCTTTCATATCCCCACACCCTTCCCCCTCTCATTTCCCTCTACATAATCTAAAGTTCCTTCATTCTTCTCTTACCCCCCCACCTCCATTATGTATCATCATCCACTTTTTAGGGAAAACATTTGGCCTTTGTTTTTTTTGGGATTGGCTTATTTCACTTAGTATGATATTCTCCAATTCCGTGTGATTTATTAACCACTTGCTTGTCTTAAATACTGCATTTCTTCATTCATCAATCAACAGAGACTTACATGCATTTCCTTTTTCTCTGGCGTTGTTCAAGATGCTAGAGATACCACACTCAAGAAGGTCATGGGCTAGATTTGTTTTATAACAACCCACTCTTAGGATAACTCATCCAGTCTTGTAAGAACTACACTAAGCCCTTCCAAAGTGGTGTTCTCATGAGCTGATCGCCTTCCTTCAGGCTCCATCTCTTAAAGATCTCCCACTTCTCAATATCGTTATATATGGGACCAAGACTACAGCACATGAACTTTTGGAAGAACATGCTCAAATCATAGTGCAGAGGATATAGCAAGTCCAAATGCCCTAAGTGAGTGCTTGCCTGTTGGAAAAGCAGAGAGGTTGGTGCAGCTGAAGCAGAGTAAGAGAAGAGGCAGTAACAAAAGATGACAGCAGGGTTTGTGAGAGGCCAGCTCAAGCAGGGCCTCAGAGGTCATGGGAAGAACTTTGACCTTTATTCTGAGTGTGATGAGAAGTCATGGAGAATTCTGAGCAGAGGTGTGATAGATCAAATTATATTTTAAAAGATGCATCTCATGCTATTGTATGAACAATTGGCTAGAAAGGGGCTGTGGGTGCAGCAGGGATCTCAGTCAAGAGGCCATTGTATGGTGACTCACCCGAGAGGGGTTGTGGGCTTGGATTAGGGTTGTGGCAGCAGAGGCAGAGAAAAACAGCTGGGTTCAGTATACATTTTGTAGCAGAACCAACACAATTTGCTGACCAATCAGGATATGAGATAAAAGAACCAAGAGGATGGAGAGCAACTTAGAAAGTAACTCTAAGTTCAGCCTCTCAGCAATTGGGTAAATCAAAGATTATTATTGGAAAAGAAAACTCTGAACAGGACTGGGTTTTGAAGGTTTTGAAGGAATTCAGAGTTCTCTTTTGGATATTGGAATTCAATGGGCAGATGGATAAAGGATTCTGGGGTTCAGGAGAGAAGTCAAAATGGGTGTGTTAGTCAGCTTTTTCACTGCTGTGACTAAAAGGATCTGACCAGAACAAATGTAAAGGAGGAAAGGTTTATTTGAGGGCTCACGGTTTCAGAGGTCTTAGTCCCTAGAAGGCCAGCTCCATTCTCTGGGCTCGAGGTGAGGCTGAACATCATGATGGGAGAGGTGGCAGAGGGAAACAGCTCATGTCATGGCGATCAGAAAGCAGAGAGAGACTCCCCTCGCTGGATACAAATATATATACCCCATAGTGACACCCCCAATTAACCACTTCTTCCAGCCCCACCTCACCTGCCTCCAGTTACCACCCAGTTAATCCCATCAGGGATTAATTCACTGATCAGTTTAAGACTTTTACAATCTCGTTTCTCCTCGGAACCTTCTTGTATTGTCTCACATGTGAGCTTCTGAGGGACACCTCACATCCAAACCATAACAATGGGAGACACAGATTTGGAAATCAAATGTGTTTTGATCTGCATCGCATTTAACCGAGTTAGGGTTTATTTGTCATATTAGTAGATATGACTATGGCCAACACTACACTTTTTCAGGTTGTTATTTTAATTAATCCAACATATCATAATTTTTCTATATCTTCTATTTCTAGTACTGCCACATGAAAAGCAATGAACTAAACACACACACACATACACACACTATTTTTAAGAGAAAGGATACCAACTTATTCAACATTGAAATCATTTAAATTAAATTTAAAAAACTAAGAAGAAAATATTGGTTATCAAAGACATTATAATGTCCAGTGTGTTGGTTAGGATAGTAAGTTGCATATGATCAAGAATCTCATATAAGCCAAATATCCAAAGGAATATTTTGATTTCCTTAATTGGAAACTCCAAGGGGCAGGTCTAGTTTCAGACATAGTTGGATCCAGGGCTTCAGACAATCTCACCAGCTCTCAGTCTCAGTCTCTGTTTCTCAATACTGCTTGTCATTCCTTGGTTTGATTCTTAAGCTCCTTCCATAGCAACATACCCTAGGTGGCCATAAGCATCCTTTCAGCTTGGGATTCAAGAACAAAAGAAACAGACCCTTTCTCTCCTGCATCCCTGTCAGTCAACAGAAAGCACTTGGATGATTCCTCTTCAAATAATTGTGTAGAAAAGACAAATTATTCCAATTGGTCAGACAGGGTGACGTCAGAGCTTACTAGGAAGACCAGGGAGAGGTCAGTCGCATTTGAAATTGGATAAGAAGGCCCTGGGTGAACCCAAGCATCTAGGACTGAGAGGACTGCTTCAGGAGGGATGGTTCAGCCTGGACCAGGTCTCGAGAGTCTGCGGGGGCTGTGGGTCAGAACAAACTATGTACTCAGGAGGACAGGAAGGGAGCGAGAGAGGACCAGAATGATTTGGGGGGACTTCACTCTGCCTGAAACCACCTCACAGAAGTGCCAGCCATATTGATAAGGGAATTGGGATGACAGAGAACCCTGTAGTTTATCAAATTATGTGATTTCTAGTTCAATGTATTCTTAAGCCTATAGGCTCTGCATCAGTGAAATTTTGTTCATTTCCTACATTGTGTAGCCCTGTGATGTCTAGGAAGTTACACAACCTCGCAAAGTCTTGTTACTTCATCTTTCAAATGATGGACAATCATTCACTGCAGAAAGTTGTAGATTGGATTATAAGATTTAATATACACTAGTGCTTAACTTAGTGCCAGGAACACAATAATAGCTCAATAAGTGTTAGTAATTCTTACTATTACTGTAGTTTCTGCCTATGCTACTGTTGTACACCACATCATTGCTACCACTCTTGTGTCATTTAGGCCTCTGTCTGCCCCAGGATTAGGACACGTTTTTAAAGCAGAACATAAATTTTGGACTCTGGAATTTTTCTGGGTTTAGAGAGTATGAATCAGTAATGTTCTGAGGCTAGGACTTTGAATTCTTACATCTGATAGACTAATCTTGGTATATAGCTGTGAGTCTCAGATGTCCTGGATAGATATAGACTGTGGTCATATGTATCGTTCCAAAGTCATCAAGATGCGCAGTGGACAGTCAGTTCTCAGTGAGGGCTCAAGGTCACCTCCCCACTTGCTAACTGTCAGGAAGGGATGCCTCAAGGAATGTATGGAAAAGGAAATAAATTTCCCAATATTTCAGATGAGCAGATTCCAGCTCTTCAAGAAGGAAATAAATAAAATAAGTGTTCGGATCACACCCATTGTGATTTCTAGTAATTATACAACGACAAGATTTTAAATAGCAAAGGCCCTTCAGAAGAACTTGGGGAGAAATTATAACCTGCAATGACGATGAATTAGAATGATTATGGTGATACAATGACTGGACGTTGGGAGTCTAGGATCTGTTTTCCCAGAAGGACATTTGAGGATCTTGCTCCTCAGACATAGAGTTCATGCCCAGAGAAAACACCACCGGGTCACATATAGCCCCTTAGGCTGCTTTCAGGTAAATTAGTTTTCCTCCTGGCCCTCTGGGTCATTCCTCTGTGTAGAATTTGACCTTGACTGATGGAAGAGGGGACATGCTCAGCACTCAGAGTGGTCTGAGAAATCTTCCAGGAGGCAGGAATTTAAAGGCTTTGGGGAAAGTGGCCATCCCACATAATTCTCTTAAAGAACTACTTCCTATCAGTTCTTTCAGAAAGCGATGAGCCTCTACGGGCTGCAAGGAATTTGTCCAGTCACGAAACGTAACTGTTGGTCCACCCCCTCCCCTGCTAGCTGGCTTCATTTCAATATTCATACTTTGCCTATAGCATCCTATATCCTGCCTTCTCCCTTACTATTTTTTACTCTTTCTCTTTTTTTTTATTTACTTATTGATTCATTGAACACAAATGTAGTACAGCTATTGTTTCTCTGGTTGTACATAAAGTAGAGTCACACCATCTGTGCGTTCATGCATGTACACAGGGCAATGATGTCTGTCACACATTCTGTTATTATTCTTACCCCCCTCTTTTTCTCTTTTCCAAAATCTTTTCTTAAATTTGATTTTAGACTTTAGGGAAGAGTTGTACATATAGTACAGAGAATTCCCCTGGAGACTCTATCAAGCATCTGGTAATGCTAACCCTGGACACAACCAGGACACAATCAGCAAGTTTGAATTTCTTTTATTTATTTATTTATTTTTATTTTTACAAATTTCATTTTGATTCATTGTACACAAATGGGGTACAACTTTTCATTTCTATGGTTGTACATGATATAGATTCACACCATTCCTGTAATCATACATGTACATGGGGTAATGATGTCTGTTTCATTCCATGATCTTTCCTTCCACCCTCCCCCTTCCCTCCCCTCATTTCCCTGTACACATCCAAAGTTCCTTTATTTTTCTCTTACCCCCTGCCCCTCCCCTGCTATGTATTATCATCCTCTTATCAGAGAAAACATTCAGCTTTTGGTTTTTTGGAATTGGTTTATTTCATTTAGCATGATATTCTCCAACTCCATTCATTTACCTGCAAATACCATAATTTTATTCTACTTTATGGCTGAATAATATTCCATTGTGTATAAATACCACAGTTTCTTTATCCATTCATCTGTTGAAGGGCATCCACAGTCTAGCTATTGTGAATTGAGCTGCTATAAACATTGATGTGGCTGCATTACTGTAGTATGCTGATTTTAAGGCCTTTGGGTATAAACTGAGGAGTGGGGTAGCTGGGTCCATTCCAAGTTTTCTGAGGAATCTCCACACTGCTTTCCAGAGTGGCTGAACCAATTTGCAATCCCACCAGCAATGTATGAGTGTGCCTTTTTACCCACATCCACACCAACACCTATTATTTTTTGTGTTCTTGATAATAGCCATTCTAATTGGAGTAAGATGAAATTTTAGGGTGGTTTTAATTTGCATTTCTCTAATTACTAGAGATGATGAGCATTTTTTCATATATTTGTTGATCATCTGTATATCTTCTTCTGTGAAGTGTCTGCCCAGTTCCTTAGCCCATTTATTAATTTGGTTCTTTGTATTTTTGGTGTAAAGTTTTTTAAGTTATTCATAAATTTTGGAGATTAGTGCTCTATATTCTCATATTGCATTTGGTTATCATTCCTTCTTTATTGTTTCAAATCTGTGATAGTTCCTTTTTCTTTCCTTGTCTTGTGTGACCTTGAAACTTTTCAAGGGTATTGGTATTTTGTAGAATGTGCCTCAATTTGAATTTGTCTGTTGTTTTCTCCTGGTTAGTTGAGGTTATGGTATATCCCTACATTTTTTAACAATTTCTTTCCTGACATTTCTTTTACAAATACTGATGTTGAATATTGTAGAATCAAAGTATCTCCACTAATGAATTCAGTTGTAATCATGTCCCCTTGCAGGAGGATGGTAGATTGTGAAAAGAAGTTAAATGTCTTTCCCTTTTTTAATAGATGGAAAACTCTTTTTCAAGGGAATCAGTAATTACTTTTAAGCCAAAACATGATTTGAAGCTGTTTTAGATATTTGCCATTATATGAATGTTTGGTTCTTGAAGAGCAGTTTGGCCTGAAAGAAATAAGGGTTAACAGCTCCTGGAAGCAAATGTAGTGCAGTCATAGGAGATCATCATGCTTTTGGCTTTTCAGAAAAGCAACTTAATGTTGGGTTAAAAACAACAGGTATATGATGACACTTGCTTTTTCTTCTTTTGCCTTAAGGCAAAATTAAGTTTATTCAATAGGCATTTAGCTTACACTGTTAGCTTGATTCAAGTTACAGTATTACATTTAGTGCTTGTTGGCATTTAATGTGGTATTTGTAGAAGCAGGCATAAATTATATATATAGTTCCTTCTCATTATTCATGTAGTTATGACTTAGTGGCCAAGAACAGTAAATTATTGAGGACTGAACACTGTTCCTATAGGAAATACAGGATCAGGTTCCTGTGCCTCTGGTCATAGTATTTTCACCACCTGATTAAGAGATAATCCTGGTTGTTTGTGTGTTTCTGTTTCTGGACACCTTGTTTAACACGTGTTATTGATTGATTACCATGGAACTCATGGCCAGCAGAGCTATACCTCATGCCCAGATGAAGATTAACTGACACATGTACATTTTCCCTACCCCACAGCCTTCTTCCATGCAGGGACATGAGCAGTGATTTAGCACTAACTTGGGGGCTGTTTTACATAGAAAACACCAACAGAGAGTACAAAAATGTGAAAAAATGTGGCGCTAAGCAATTCAAGAAAGGACACTTGTTTACAGAATGAGAGCTGAAGCAAGGTCAGAGCAATCCATGCTGTTTTAATAAAATTTGAAAATATTAAAAAACCTCATGTGGTCTCAGTCAAGGGTGTGCAGGAGGGGCCTCAAGATCTTCCCTGCTCCATGCATACTTACAAACAAGACCATGGGAGTATTGATTTGGGGGTTACAAATACATTTAGCAAGTAAGCAAATTCACAATACAGAATCTGTGAAAAGTAGGAATCAACTGTAATTCTCATTGTGGGAAGTAAAATTTACCCTTATTTTACCAATTTAAAAACCCCAAGGTGCAGGATTTGGAGTCATTCCCATAATCTGGCCAGCCTGTCAATCAAGGGGTCAATCAAGGTAAACCATGCTACTTGAATTCCAAAAACAATGCTTCCACCTTGACACTCCATATCTTGCTGCATTTGAGAAAGCTGTTATCTCTCCACGAATTCCGGAGTCAGCCAGGTGTTCTTCTCTGACCTATGTACAATTATGATAAGTGAGTCATCAACAAATGGGTATTTGTCCCCAGCCTGGCTTCAGACAGAATTTAAAGTCTGTTGAATCAAACTCATCTCCTTCTGAAACATGCACTCTTGCAAACAGTCCCTGTGCTTGGATCTTTCTATAGGAGTTGCGAGTCAGTGTCCTAGGAGGATATCATTGTACCATCTTCATTACTGAGGCCTCTCTCCCCTTGAAGTTTACTTCTCCTCATTACAAAAGTAATTCATGCTGTTTTAATGAAATTTGAAAATATAACTCACCCATATTTCTTAACCTTAAGAAATAGCCCTTATTAACACCAAGTGTGACCTTTTTCCCATCTCCCCTTATTTTCTCTGTGCATACATGACAAACATATATACCCATATTAAGAATTGAGGTTAAACTTTATACACTATTTTCAACTTTTTCGTGGAAGAGCATATCTTGAAGATTTTACAGTTTCACATGAATGTGTCATAGTTCATGGAACTGTGTAGATTCCTTTCCATTTTTAGCTACTTCAAGTGTTTTTAGTTGAGAGATATTCACAATGATTATTACCACATATTCCTAATGCTTATATAAAAATAAAATTATTGTATCAAAATATGAACATTTTGGAGACTTTATCATCATTGTTAGATTGCTTTGGAGAAACTCATCTCAATTTACCTTCAATCGAGGGGTCAATCAAGGGGTCAATCACTGGCTCAATCACTGGCTCTGTTTGGCATGCCCATTTCCCTGCCTTCTTGAAACAGGGTATGTCCTGGAGGCGTTACCTTAGATTGTTTTATTTTACGCATGTAAATGCCTTTGAAAGTATGTGAGCTTATGTATTTTTAAAAAAATCAGATTTAACTTTTCAGAATGCACTATTTAGCTTCAGTTTCTCTTAGTTGTAAGCTCTACGCCATGTGGTTGTCTGTACCATGGAGTGAGAGAAGAGCTGGAAGTGGGCATCCCAGGGAACACCCCAACATAAATGAGGTAGGCTGACCAAGATGAACCCCTGAGGAAGACAGAGAAGGAAAAGCTGGAAAGATGCCCAGGGGACCTGGGGAGCAAGATGTTACGAGGATATGAGGAGGCAGCTTCCATCAAGCAGTGAGAGCAACCGCATGGATGCTTCAGAAAACATTCAGAAGGTCAAATAAGACAAGGGCTAAATATTGTCCATTTAATGGAGACAAAAAAGGAGGATAAAAATCTGGATGACTGTGGGCTCATCTGTATGCGTCACAGACCTGGTGTGTATTTTTTTTTTCTTTTTTGGATGTGCCTGTTTCTGTTTAGTTCCTGCTGGATTTTTTTGGAGTGTGTGTGGGGAGTAAATGTACAAACATGGATTATTCTGGAAACAGCTGGCACAGTTTGCTTCAGGCCACCTGCTTTGGAGAAGCAGCAATTCCATAAATGCAAAGAAGCAAATAATTGCAGATATTATCTGTCTGCTTTTGAATGACCATAAAAGGCCTATTCTAATTTTGATCTTAAAATAGGCAAAAATTTTCAACTGATCCATCATGGAGGAGACATGTTAAAGATCCATTTTCATGCATTCAGTAGCAGTGCAGCAGAAGGGGGTCAGTTATTCCAGCAATGAGTGGTGGGGGTTATTTTAGTGCTACCCATCCCCTGCCCTGTGGCTCCAATTTAAGTGGTACTTTTTATTTCAATGAGTGAGTGGCACAAGTTTACATTTAGGATTGAATTCTGTTTTCACAAGCCTTTTTAGAAAGAATGACCAGGATATGCTTCGATGACTATAAAACTAAGGGTGAGAGCAATTCGTTGAATCTTGGTGTCAACTGATGCTTCCTGGTACCAGGGACACTTCCAGGTGAAATGAATGACTTACACTCTGAAGCATCAGTTGGGACTAACCTGGGAAGAGCTGATTTAGATCTGAGAGGGTTTGGGGAGTTCTTTCCATTCTGGGCTTTCTTTGAATATGAGATAATGGAAAAATAATAATGTCAATGATGTCTTTAATAGCTAATGCTGAGTAAATATGTTTTTTTAGACTCTGTGCAAAGCCCTTGACCAGCGTTATGTAATATAGTCTTCACCACAAGCTTTATGAGATTTGAATGATTGTATTTTACAGATGAGCAAAGTGAGGTCAGACCCCTAAGCAACTTGCCTGAAGCCAGCTGGTAAGAGGTGAATTTGAGTTAAGCTTGGTCTCTTTGTCCCAGGGTCCTCTTCTCATCCATTGCTACCCCTTAGACCTCTAAAGTGGATGGCACATCCTAGTTCTTCACGGGATGTGAGTTCCCTTCCTTTTGGGGTAGTGGTTGTCCTAACAGCTGGCCTGATATCTCTTGTCAGACAGGATGGCCACACACCAAGAACATAGCCTGGATACTGGTCCTCCTAGGCTGGAATGAGAGGCATGAAGAGGGCAAAGGTTGCAGGGCTTTCTGGACCCTCTGGGGGATTCAAGGACATTAAATAACCTTCTGAGTCATTCTTTGGTTATTTTGTGGTGTTTCTTGCTCACATCTTTAGCTGTGCTTCATGATTTTTGTAACTAATTTTCATAATTTTTTTTTTAAAACCTGGTATTTCTTTACCAGCTGAAGGCTGATTGCTTTTTTGGGGGGCATTAGGGAGGCAACTGAAAGGAATATTCTCTTTATCTGAGACCTGAAGTATGCCGTGAGTATAAGGAAGGGGGTGGTTCTCCCTAGTAGTCAACAGCTGAACCATTTGATTAGGCCTCCAGTTTCAGGTTCTAGAGGTAGAGGAGAGACTGGTTCTTTCTGTCTCAATCAGTAGGTATTTACAGACAAAAAAATTCCATTGCTATTTCCTTTGTATAAAGAGGAAAGCTAAAGGTGATGGCTACTTACAATCCTAGCCAGATTTTGCCTCTGTTCACGGGGGAGTCATGTGTTCAGAGTCAGAGCCATGCCCTTATTGGACAGTGGGTGGAATGGTGCCCCCTACTGGTCTCTTAGGGAGCAGCAGCTACTCTGGAGATGACGTCATCCGTTCTTCTCTCACGGACCCAGCTAGGGTGAAGAGTTACACCTTCCCGAGTGTAGAACTGCATTCAGGGACAGATAAAACTTAACAGTCTTTTAAAAACAGTGAAAAGCCCAGTCACATATTTTAAATATAGCATTGATGCCTAAATTTGAACTTCTGGATTGTGATTAAGCCCGATTAGCCAGTTTTATATCCGTAAGGCCTACAGACTCCGGCTCCTTCGGAATACGATCTGGCAACCAAAGAAGAAAAATGGACTCCAGAGTCAAACTGGCTGGATTTAAATCCTGGTTTCAGGATTGTAGACCTTGGACAAGGCACTTAAGATCTTAATGCTTTTAGACCAGAGACCCTGCGCCTACTAGAAGAAAAGGTAGGCCCAACTCTCCATTGTGCTGGCTTATGAACTGACTTCCTCAACAAGAATCCTAAAGCACAAGAAGTAAAATCAAGAATCAGTAAATGGGATTGTAGTAAACCAAAAAGCTTCTTCACAGCAAAGGAAACAATCAAGACCGTGAAAAGAGAGCCTACAGAATGGGAGAAAATCTTTGCCACTTGAACTTCAGGTAGAACATTAATCTCCAAGATATATAAAGAACTCAAAAAACTTAACACCAAAAACACAACCTGATCAATAAATGGGCAAAGGAACTGAACAGGCACTTCACAGAAGAAGAAATAGAATCGGTCAACAAATACGTGAAAAAATGTTCAACATCTCTAGCAATTAGAGAATCGCAAATTAAAACTACACTGAGATTTCATCTTACTCCAGTCAGAATGGCAATTATCAAGAATACAAGTAACAATAAATGTTGGTGAAGATATGGGGAAAAAGTTTCACTCATACATTGTTGGTGGAACTGCAAATTCATGCAACCACTCTGGAAAGCAGTATGGAGATTCCTCAGAAAACTTGGAATGGAACCACCATTTAACCTAGTTATCCTACTCCTTAGCATATATCCAAAAGACTTAAAATTAGCATACTATAGTGACAGGGCCACATCGACGTTTATAGCAGCTCAATTCACAGTAACTAAGCTATGGAATCAACATAGGTACCCTTCAACAGATGAATGGATAAAGAAAATGTGGTATGTATACACAATGGAATATTATTCAGCATGAAATGGCATTTGCTGGCAAATGAATAGAATTGGAGACTATTGTGGTAAGTGAAATAAGCCAATCCCAAAAAACCAAAGGTTGTATATTGTCTCTGATATGCAGATGCTCACACACAATAAGGTGGTGGTGGGGGAATAGAAGTTCCTTGGATTAGACAAAGGGGAATGAAGGTAAGGGAGGGGAAATGGGAATAGGAAAGACAATGAAATGAATTGGACATAACTTTCCTATGTTCATATAGGAATACACGACCCGTGAAACTCCACATCATGTAGAACCAAAGCAATGGAAAGTCATACTCCTTGTGTGTATAATACTACTGTCATGTACATCTAAAAAGAAAAAATAAAAAAATTTTAAAAATATCTTAATGCTTTAGTTTCTTCATCTGCAAAGAGAAGCTAATAATAATACCTACCCCACAGGGTGGTTTTGAAAATGAAATGCGTTTTAGTAACAATCATACATATAAGGTAATCAGTACTATGTTTAACCGTCATTTGTTGTTGTTTCTGTTACAAAACAGCATGTGACATGGGAGTGGAGGTACCCTTTACCAAGATACCAGCGAAAATTGTTTGTTAATTGATGGATTTATTTGTATTCACATTTTATGTGAAAACAATGGAAAATCACAATGAAACATCATATTCACTAAGAGATTAAAACAACAAAAATGGAAAAAAGACAATGGTGACAAAGATGTAGAGAAATTGGAGCCTTCATCAACTGCTGGTGGGAATATAAAGTAGTTCAGTGGCTGTGGACACAGTCTTCTGGCTTTTTGAAATGTTAGACAGAGTTACCATTTGATCCTACAATTGGACTCCCAGGTGTATATGCAAAAGAATTGAAAACGGGGACTCGAGCACTCACATGTGAATGTTCACAGCAGCAATTCACAAGAGCTGAAAGGTGGAACCAATTCAAGTGTCCATCAGTGGATGAAAACCTAAGCAAATTATGGCATAAATGAGGATATTCACCTACAGTGGAATATCATTCAGCCATAAAATAGAAGTGAGTACTGATATGGGCTGCAAAGTTGAAAACATTATGGCAGAAAAAAGAAGTCAGACACAAAACATCACTTATTGTGTGATTCCTTTTATATGAAATGTCTGAAGTAGGTAAATCCATAGAGACAGAAAGCAGATTGATGATTGCTGGGGACTGGGAGGAGGAGGGCTTGGGGTGACTAAATGATCTGACCAGCACAATAATAGAGGAGGAAAGGTTTATTTGAGGGCTCATGGTTTCAGAGGTCTTAGTCCATAGAAGGCCGACTCCATTCCTTGGGGTTCCAGGTGAGGCTGAACATCATGGCAGAAGAATGTAGCAGAGGGAAACAGCTTACATCATTAGGAAGCAGAGAGAGACTCCTCTCTCCAGATACAAATATATACCCCATAGCCACACCCCAATTCCTACCTTCTCCATCCACACCCTACCACTTCAGTTAATCCCACCAGGGATTAATGAACTGATTGGGTTAAGACTCTTACAAACCAATCATCTCTCCTTTGACCCTTGCTGCATTGTCTCACATGTGACTTTTTGGGGGACACCTCACATCCAAACCATAACATTGCCTAAGGATGCAGGGTTTTATTTTGTGGTGATGAAAATATTTAGGAGCTAAGCAGAGATGGTGGTTGCATAATGTTGTGAATTTACTAAATGCCACTGATTGTTCATTTTAAAGGTTCATTTTATGTTATGTGGATTTTACCTCAATTAAGAAACAAGGCAAAGCAAGATGTGCTATTTCTTATTATATAGCATAATTATCTGGTTCATGTTATTTTAAAAATTATTGCTAAAACTTCTTTCATGATGTCCTTTAAAAAAAATTTCACTCTCCTGAGTTAAAATTTGCATATAATAGAATGCACAGATGTTTAGATGTACTGATCATTGAATTTCAACAAATGTAACCATCTGAATCAAGATGTAGGATTTCCATTATCAGAGTTTCCTTGTTTCCCACTCAAATAATTGGTTAGATTCTGATTAACAAAAAATAGTGTTGCTAGTTACAGAAATGAAATCTATAAATAGAATCAATATGTGAACTCCTTTGTATATGACTTTTTATGCACTATAATGTTTTTGAGATTCTTTCATATAATTTTGTGCTTAGGTATTTTATAACTTCTCTTGCTAAGCAATATTCCATTGTGTTATAATGTAACATGATTTGCTTGTCTGCTCACTTGTTGATGGACATTTGGATTCTTTTCAAATTTTGATTATTAAAAACAAACCTATTATGGGTGTTCTTGTACAGTTCCTTTTGTAGAAATGTGCTTTTTATCTTAGGTGAAAGTTTAGGAATGGAAAGTGCTGGGTCAGAAACCAAGTACATAGTGACTTGATAAGAATTTGTCTGGAACTTAATTCATAAGTTATAAAATGAGCAGTGTTCTTAGGAGCATGATGAAATCTCACACTGTTCCTCTTGTTCCCATCTAGGTGTTATACCCGACAAGAATGAGATCATCTAAGCCGTTCATGTAAAGTCAAAAGAAGCCTTTATTATAGCTGGCCAGCAATGACCATCCATACACCTAAAAGCACTGTGGAGGGGAATCACATGCTAGTTCCTTCCTTGTCAGCATTTATAGGGAAAATGACGTGTGAGTGGGGAGGGCGGTATAGTCACTGTTTCTAGCCAATGCAAGCAAGCCACGCTACAGCAGCAGATGTTAGCGATTAGTGGTTAGCTATCTCTCCCTCCTGATGGTACATTTAGGCCATTAGGGACTTTCCAACTTCCTTAATTGAAAGGTCACCCCTCGGTTTCCGGGAATTGTTTGTTCCATTTCTGGGACGTGGTATTTGAAAATTTTATTTCTTGGGGACTGTAACACAGGAAATACCTCACTCCTTTCTCCTTGCCATTTGGGAATGGTATTTTTTAACCTATACAGTGGGTGCATAGATATTTTCCTTCAAATCATGCCAAGTTGCAAATTTTTATCTTAGGCATTTATGTCTGTCATATTTAATGATATTAAAGTAAAACCAAACCAAACCAAACCAAAAGCAAAACATTTAGTTAGCTTGTTCTTTGAAGGATGGCAGTGAAACTCCTTTCACGGAGCAAACTCCTTACTTCACAAATTCTCTAGTAAATAAATCTAAATATACATTTCCCCCTGGTTTATCATAAAGAGCTAAATTTTGAAGACCAGGAAATGGGCCTTTCCTCAGACATGAAGCTCACTTGAGGAAATTTTTGTGGTTTAGCACAGTGCTAAACATTTTGTTATCTAAATAAACGAGCTAATTGAGTGGAAAAGGGACCAGTGTAAGAATATAAATGAAGAAAAGGAAGAGAACAAAATGTGTGATGAGTTGCTAATATTTTGTTTCTTTCAATTGGAATAATTGTAATTCCATGCTGTCTACTTCAATTTTGCCTACTTGGTTTATAAAAGTAGTTACAGAATTTCAAGCATTGTTGAATGGGATTTTAATAGTCATTCAGTTCAACTAATTACAGATAGACAAGTCCCCCATGACCATGCACCTTATGAATACCTCCTTGGAGGAGGCTCCTTCTCAGACAGTTTTACATATTTCCATCTCTTTTTTTGGCAAACAGCTGCATTCTAATCCCAAGTATTTGACCAAAAACACTCTCAAAGATATGAGGAAACACCCTCACAACGGAAACAATTGGGAGAAAGCATAATGCTTTTCTTTTAGTAGTATTTTTTGTAAGCCCTGCAAGCATAAGGACCCTGAATTGCTTACTTATTATTGTGTATCTCAAAATAGCACAGACTTAGTTGAGTCAAGTGGCTGAATTCTTAACTTCAGTGAAAATATAGACTGTCACCTGATGCACACCTTCTAACCATCCTGATAGTTCAGAAAAAGCCCTAAGACTTAGCAAAATCCTTACCTGAAAGGTGGGATAGATTTTGCATTAAACATAGACATATAAACCTATAAAAAAGGTAGCAAGAAGTCAAACATGTGCGTCTATATCTAGTGGAAGTCCCTAACACAGGAAAAGGGAGCTGGGGTACAGAGGTTCTTGTCCTATTGTTTGGTTGGCTTGAATTCAAGACAGAACAACAACAACAACAACAAAGAGTTATTAGTGACCTTCTAAATCCCCAGAGACTCACACTGGTGTCTGTGCCTCGCAGTACAGTGTGCCATCTGACACCACACCACCGTGAACAGCTGTCTAAATTCATGGTGTGTCTGATGGCTGCTCATGAGGTTGGACTGATTTCGAGGAAGAACTGCTGTCGGTTGCTCTTCTTTTAACACTATATTAAACGGTATTGGTTAAATTCCCCAGAGCAAGCTTTCGTGATGTACTGAAAAGTTCTAAATATTTTTATCTCTACACATCTTTTAATTTGGATTCTGAGTTCTCCCTTAAAAATACATATACATGCTCATACATTCATATATATATATGTGTGTGTATATATATATGCACAGTAATGTAAAAACTTTGCACTATGGTATTATTTATAGCACAGCAGTCTTCAGCCCTTTTTAAAAATTAAATGTTCTTTTCCTCTTTAGCAAGGTAAACCTTAGTAAATTCTGAGTCCTGACATTAATAAAGAGAAAGTTTCACTGGCAAAAGCTTAGTTACTTGAAGTATGTTCTGTTAATTTCTTTCCATTGAGACATTACTGTCAACTTCACTGAAATTGAGTTGACCCATGGACATTGATTTTACTTTCAAAAAACTTTCAGAAGTTTTTTGTTGTCTTTCATTAGAGGATAGTCAATGATAGAAATTAATATCTTAAAGATTCTTCCTAGCTTATAGAAAGACAGATGTTGTATGGCCTCACATATGGAATCTAAAAAATGCTGAGCTCATAGAAGCAGAGTCGGATGGTAGTTACCAGGGGCTGGAGTGAGGAGCTGGGGAGAGAGGAGATACTGGCTAAAGGCTACGAAGTATCCATCAGATCCAAGGAATTTATTTTAGTGATTTATTGCACAGCACGGTGACCATAGTTAATAATAATGTATTTTATATTTCAAATTGCTAAAACAGTCAACTTTAAACATCCTCACCACCAAAAAATAAGTAGATGCGGTGATGGACTTATTAGCTTGATTTAATCTTTCTACAATGTATCTCATAAATAGATAAATATGTATATACATACATAATGTAATACAATTATTTCTAAATTAAAAACCAAAAAATAACAGTTATTATTTTGGGTAGGGGGAGGGAATCAATTAGAAAAGTACATGAGGAAACATTGTAAATTCATGAGAATGTTCAATATCTAGATTTGGATGGTTAGTAGGTAATATACATACATAAAAATTCATCAATTGATAATCTTAAGATTTTTACCTTTTACCAGGTTGTACAGCCATTAAAAAAAAAATCAGTTAGAGGGGCTGATTAGTGGTAAAGCATGTGCTGGGCATGTGCAAGTCCTAGGTTTGATCCCTAGCACCGAAACAAAACAAAACAAAACTAAAATAACAAAAACCAAGACACTAAAATCCTCTCCCTATCCTAAACCAAGAGTTCCAAGGTTTCCAAGGTGTTGAACTCACTGGTTTTCCTTTATAATGTCTTGCTTTATGAAAATTTCCAGACAAATATGTGTTGACTGAGTCCTTGTCTTAGTCTGTGTTGGTTGCTTTAGGTCATAACAAAGGTCCAGAAAGGCAACTTATAAAGAGGGAAAGTTCCTTTTGGCTGATGGTTTCAGAGGTTTCAGTCCATGATCGTTTGGCCTTGCAGCTTTTGGGCCTGTGGCAAGGCAGCACCTCATGGCAGGAGCGCATGGTGGAGCAGAACTGCTCACTTCCCAAGGTACCAGGAGCCAACCATCCCCTTTGAGGTCATTTCCAGAGACCTAAGGACCTCCCGCTGGGATCTGCTTCTTAAAGGTTCCAACATCTACCATCCAGGGGACCAAGCCTTTAACACCGGGCCTTTGGGGGACTCTTAGCTACAGTGTGACTTATGTAAAGAAGAGATGCTAGACATCATAAAGGTTGAAAGAGCATTGATACGTTGGTGGAAATCTCAGCACTGCCTGAACTAGGCTGCATTGATAGTCGTTAGGCTGATATGACAATGACCCAGTATTAACATGTCTGTGTGCGAGCTGACCTTTGAGGAAAAATTGGCACATAGGCCCTGAGGGATGTTGGCAAGCATCACAGTATCGTCTTTTCCATAAAAAATTTAAAGCAACAAACCCCCAGCTGTGTACATTAGAGGGTAAGTTGAGAAGGTCAGTGAGCGAACTTAGGCTTTTTCCTGACAAAATTTAAGGGTTTTTAAGGAGCAATTTGTTCACCAAATTATCTCATTTTATCTGAACATTAGTTTGCAGGCAGGTAATGGCATTATCTATAAATGGGGGCATGAAGAATGTGAAAGCTGGAGAAATCCATTCTGTAGAGGAAAAATGCTAGGTCATCAAGCTACTTAATTCCTTGCCCATAATATAATGTTCTTTAAATCTGTGTACTGCCTGATTTTTTTCCCCACAAGGCAATTTGTCATATTTGTCTAAGTGCAAAGGCATTTAAAAAGACTAAAACTCTTTCTGTTTCATTTACATTAGTATTATTACTATTTTAAATGTTGGTCATTAAATCCTGAATGTTTTGAATTCTAAATAAAAAGAAAATTTAAGTGGGAGATGATTATTTTTATGTATATGAGCAGGCACTTTGGATAAATGGTAAACATTTTAATTTTATCTTCATAAAATAGTGAAATGTATAATGTACCTGTACTTAACAATTTGAGTGGTACTGATTTTCAACAAAAATGGTAATCAGTTTTAAATAAGATGGCATGTTTTTTGGAATTTCTATATGTAGTACTTAACAAAATGTAATTATTTTCCTTCATAGAGTGAAAAAAATAAATTATGCCGCTACTTGAGGTGTCTTTCCTTTAAGTAAAGAGACAGTTTCAAATACACTCATTATAGAAGAGGAGGGAGTTAGAGAATGAAAGAAAATGGGAAACTTACAGAAATTAATCAACATTAGGTAGAACTAAAGAATGTGAATTTCATATATTCAGATTTTATGCCTGGCGAACTACATAAAGAGCTTTGATAATGCAATAAATTGAGAAAATGCTAAGAATTGCTTGTTTATGGAGAAATTCCTTTAACTGCGAAGCGAGAAAATACATAGTATATAGTTACTATGTTACAGATTTCTACTTTTTGGCATTCACTCAGGAATTTCATCTTTGGCACAATAAAAATAATTATCTCACCCTTTCTTTGGTTGGAGTTTGGCTGAAAATTAAAGGGTGAACATCAAGGATGGGACCCTGTTTCTACAGTTCTCCTCCTCTGCTTAGAAGACTGCTGATTTGTCCTGACCCTACTTTCATTCATTCACATGTTAATTCATTTCATTCATTCATATACAGCAAATATTTCTTATCCACTGCATTGTAAGCCAATGTTGAGTTTTCTGGAGATGTGTTGCTGAGCAAGGTAGACAGGGTCCCTTCCCTCAAGGGGAACATTTTTATGACCCAAATCAACCAACCAAACACATGAACAAAATACTTTCAGTGAGCGAAAAGAAAATACGACTGCTAAGGAATGAGGGTCTGGGTTGTCATGGGGAGGACGTTACTTAGAAGAGCTGCCTGGGAAAGTATCTCCTGAGGGGGTGACATATCTGCTGAGTCACGAGTGGCAAGTTGAAGCAAACCATGCATCTATGTGGGCACACAACAGTCTAGGTAGAGGAAGTGGCAAAGTGCAGGAGCTCTAATGGGAGAAGAAGGTTGGTGTGGCTGGATAGAGTGACCACAGAAAGAAGTGTCAGGGCACGAGGTCAAGGAAAGGTGTGGCTTAATCGCGTACCATCCTAGAGGCTGTGCTTTATTTTATTTAGGACATATACACTCTACTTTGTATTTGTCAACATGTTATCAACATCCACAGTTGTAAAGTAAAAATTCTGCTCAATTGTTTTTTTATATTGAATTAAAAATCAATTGAATTAATTTTTCTCATAAAATTGATAAATAAAATTATGTATGCTTCAGGTAGACAACACCTGGGCACAAGAAAAAGTAAAGACTAGAAGTAATTTAAGAGTTCATCTAGTCCCACAGGGACAAGGTAGGGCAGTCCTTTGGCTCTGCTGAATTTCGGGGGTACATTCTGCCAAATTCTGTGTGGGCCAAGTGTAACATCAGGCTTAGCACGTCTTGCTTAAGAAAGTTGGAGAATCTGTAGCTTCATTGTGTGTGATTCATATTCTTGTGATGGAGTTGCTATTAACCTTTTGAGGCCAGTGGAACATGGACAGCAGCCCAGGGAGTTCGAGTGTGGGCATGCCTGGGGAGAGCAGGTTCTCCCCAAGAGAAGTTTGGAGGAGGAGCGGGAGCTGTCTACGGAGTCCTGTATTCAGTTACTATCCCGAGCCTGGGTGGATCATGGGACCCTCATTTTTATATAGTTGTTGTATTTTTAATCCAAAGCTTAGTGAGTGACGTGTGACGAAGAGTGTGATGGGACGTCGTTTTGTTTTCCTCAAAGTTGTTGTACACTCACCTCTTTTTTCCCCTTGCTGACTACTCATGAAAAATCCACGGACTCTCTGAGGTTTAGCAAAAAGATGTATGTCATACTTTGAAACAATAAAAAGCCTTTTTCTGACACCCTTCTACTTGTTCACCTAATTCATTCATTTCCTCAGGACATATTTATTGTAAGGGACAATGGTTTGCCCAAAGCAACTTTTCTCCATTCTTTCTCAATCTTTAGTACCAAGGATTTGATATATTTCCTCAGATAAGTCTGGTGAAAAAGGCAAAGACTTTTTGTTTTAATGGAACAAAAACACTTCCTTCTCCAACGTGACTTCTTTTGAAGGATGGCTTTATGAAGTTTTGGGTTCAGAGCTCTCTGAACTACAATCCAACAGAGGAAGCTGCATGATGGACATATGCCATGTGGACCTTTGGGTGCTTGCAGTCTCTGAGACCTCAGGTAAGCTACCCACACTTGCTAAGGAGCCCCCATTTTGAATTAGAGCTTTCCTAGCAGGTGTATCTTATTGGTTCAGCTTCCCCTGCAACACACACACACACACACACACACACACACACACACGCACACGAGATTTATTATGGAAGTCCCATGATCTGCTTTCTGCAACCGGGGGAACCAAGAGAGCCAGTGCTGTAATTCAGTGTGAGGCCAATGGCCTGAGGACCAGGGTAGCTGATGGTGAAACTTCCAATCCATATCCAAAGGAATCAGAACTGGACAGGTAGGAACTTGTGCTTGTCTCCAAGTCCCAAAGCCCCAAAGCTCCAGCGTTCAAAGTCAGGAGCAGATGGATGTTCCAGCGGAAGTTGAGAGAATTTGCCCATACTGTACCTTTTATTCTATGAGGGCCCTTAGCAGATTGATTGGCACTTGCCTTCATTGACAAGGCTGGTTCTTCTTCTTCTTCCTTTTTTTTTTTTAACTCCTATTTATTCAAGGGCTAATCTCATTTGGAAATGCCTTCAAATGCACATAGAAAAAACATTTTACCAGTCATCTGGGCATCCTTTAACCCAGTCTATTTGACGTATAAAAGTAACCATAGCAGTTGTAAAGTGGTGATGATACCTTCCAGAGGGATCCGGGGAGCTTAAACCAGATTATGTATGCATAGTTCCTGGTAAATAGAACCACCTAATGAGGACAGCTGTCACTATTTTTCTGTAAATGATTTAATTGATAACATAACTGATTAAGCCTTGAGGCTTTCAGAAGGGAAAGATAGATTTCTCTTTCTGGTCTCATCCTAAAATAACATCTTTCTGTTTCTGTCTCTTTTAAAAAATATTTCACATTTTGCCTGATGAGTCTTAGGTATAGCTAACTTCTCACTAGGGAGAATTTTCCAATCTCCTCAGTACAAACCAGTCAAGACGTTTCTTAAAAGCTGATCACATAACTAACTAGTAATTAGTTTTATCACTCCTAAACTTGGTATATAAAAGTAGGAAAGATAATCAGTTACATATAGTTTTCAGAAGAATTACATAAACTACGTATTTTGAAGAATCCAGCTAGAAGTGATGGAGAAGAATCTGGAAACAATTTTCCCTTTGGCCCTGGGGTTAGTGTTTTCAGACACACATGACGATCTACTTCCCTCATTTTGAAAGATTATAGCAGTTCTGTATGCTAAGCTTGTCCAGTGAGCCACCAGCTGAGATTGTGGTCTTAGGGTTGGAGTAAGAGGAGTAAGTTTCCCAGATGACATTGTAGACATGTTGCCATGTGTCTCACAAAGTCTTCAGTGTGTATGGGAACACTGGGGGGGGCGGTGTGTGTGTGTGTGTGTGTGTGTGTGTGTGTGTGTGTGTGTCTAGTGGGAACAGGCATTTACACATAATAAAGAGGAATCTTGAAAGAAGCCGGAGAAAAAGATGTGGGATCCTTACCTCAATATTATGATGGACAATAAGTCTTGTGCTTGGAGACATCAGTGAAGAATCCTATCTGGTGAATAGCACCACAGTGCACCCAGGCTTGCAAGCCCCCAATCTTGTCTTTTGTGTCACTTACGTTTTCATAGTCTCAATATCCAAACTGTCACTAAAATGCTGCCATCTCACTCCTCTCACTCTCCACCATCCACTGCCCTAGCCCAGAATTTGACTGCCTTTTATTTGAGTGTCTCCAGACTTTTTTCTACCTTTTGTCACCCTTGCCTCAGAATATTCTAGTTACATCTTGCATTGCAGCCCTCTGATCTTTACCAAAGACAAATAGAAACATATTATTTGACATCCCATAACCACCATGGAAAGCTCTGCTGGTGAGTCCCTCTGCTGCTGGGGTAGTGGGAGACTCCTTCTAATGGCCCACAAGGTCAGAGTCCCTACACCCCCAGCCTCACCCTTCTCTGTGCTTCCCCTCCTTTTCACTGATACTGGCTTCCTTCCTCTCTCTTTCTTTCCTTCTTTCTATTTTTCCTCTCTCCCTCCCTCCTTCCCTTCCTTCCTTCCTTCCTTCCTTCCTTCCTTCCTTCCTTCCTTCCTTCCTTC
>JAJEJO010000347.1:286142-306559 GCA_020662805.1 Glaucomys volans | reverse complement strand
TTTTTTATTGAACACAAATGGAGTACAGCTATTGTTTCACTGGTTGTACACAAAGTAGAGTCACACCATCTGTGCGTTCATGCATTTACACAGGGCAATGGTATCTGTCACACACTCTGTTATTAATTTTAACCCCCACCCGCCCCCACCCCTCCCTTCCCTCTATGCTAGCTATCTTTCCTCCATTCTTGCCATCTTTCCCCCCCACATTATGCATCATCATTCATTTATCAGAGAGACCATTCGGCTTTTGGATTTATGGGATTGGCTGATCTCACTTAGCATAACAGTTTCCAACATCATCCATTTACCTACAAATGTCATAATTTTATTCTTCTTTATGGCTGAGTAATATTCCATTGTGTATATATACCACAGTTTCTTTATCCATTCATCTACTGAAGGGCATCTAGGTTGATTCCATAATCTAGCTATTGTGAATTGAGCAGCTATGAACATTGATGTGGCTGCATCACTGAGGCAATCTGATTTTAAGTCCTTTGGGTATAAGCCAAGGAGTGGGATAGCAGGGTCAAATGGTGGATCCATTCCAAGTTTTCTAAGGAATCTCCACACTGCTTTCCAGAGTGGCTGCACCAACTTGCACTCCCACCAGCAATGTAAGAGTGTACCCTTTTCCCCACATCCTCGCCAACACCTGTTGTTGCCTGTGTTCTTGATAAAAGACATTCTAATTGGGGTAAGATGAAATCTTAAGGTGGTTTTGATTTGCATTTCTCTTATAACGAGTGATGTTGAACATTTTTTCATAAATCTGCTGATTGCTTGTAGATCTTCCTCTGTAAAGTGTCTGTTCATTTCCTTGGCCCATTTATTGATTGGGTTATTGGTGTTCGTGGTGTAAAGATTTTTGAGTACTTGGTAGATTCTGGAGATTAGTGCTCTGTCCGAAGTGTGTGTGGCAAAGATTTTCTCCCACTCTGAAGGCTCTCTCTTCACATTGCTGATTGGGAAACATGATTTCAATATAATGTGTGTCATGAATGGGATGCTGGAACAGAAAGAGGACATTAGGTAAAAACTAAAGAAATAAGAATAAAGTATGGACTTGCTTAATAATCATGGGTCAATACTGGCTTGTTAGTTATAAGACATACACCCTACTAATGTAGTATTTTAATAATGGAGAAATTAGGTATAAGTTTTATGGGAACTCTGCACTCTTCACATTTTTTTTTCAAATCTAAACTGCCCTAAAAATCAAAATATACTATGAAAATGCTGTTTGTCATCGAATTAAAAGGAAAAAGCATAATTACATTGAGATTGGAGAAGTAGTCACAAATAATTTGAAGAGTATGGAAAATGACAGATAAGAAACACTGTAACTATAGAGAATGGAAGGGACATTCCAGGGAAAACTAAATATTGCAGGGACAACTGACTGACAATTGGTACAGAAATGTTCTGAACCAATGACAAATGTACCACACGTAGCAATAAGAAATTCCAGAGTCATCAAAAAGAAATGTGCTAAACCTGGGATACCTGGGATTCCTGGTATCCCAGGTATCCCAGGCAGTTCTTCCAACTCTTCTTTTACCTGATCTTGACATTCCACTCCTGTTTACATTTTCCCTTGGTCTAATTTCCTAATTCTATTTGGACATTATTATGTAGTGTATATCTTCTGTAAGTTCTTTCTTCTATCTTTTTTGCATAAGATAGAAAACGTTTAATTGGAAAAGAAAGTCCCCACTGTAGAAGAAACTGAGGATTTTGCCATAGATCAGGTGGAAGGTTCTGATATGGGTCTGCCTTTTTCTGACCTACCCCAAGTGTTTTTTTTTTTTTTTTTCCCTAACAAATCACACAATAGCCTCAACAGAGGTAAGAACTAGTGACAGTGCCATTCATCTTGAAAGGTCCCAGACTTCCCTCAATGTGATCCGCCCCTGAGCTCTCAGTAGCTTTCTGGCCTCTGGTTAACCTGGGCACTTCTGATTTTGTCTCCTGATGAGTTGACTCTCTGGCTCAGTTCTTCTCACTGGAAGCAAAGTTTCTTTCAGCTTCTCCATCATGGGCTCTGGGTGGGGCTGTCCAGATGGTCTGTTTGGCCTTGCACAGGGATCAGATCTGAGAACCGCCACCTGGGAAAGTCAGTTGGCAGTGGTTGACCCTCCCAGGTCCTGCCTGCATTCCTTGGTCTGGGCCTCGACAAGGGACTTTAAATACATAAAGTTAAAAATGTTCTATAAAAAATAATAGGATAAAATTTCAAAGAAAGCAATAGAATGACAAACTAATGGATAAAATTCATAACAAAAAAATATATTATGTATAAGAAAAATACAACACAAAATAATATAAAAGTTATAGACATTACACAAATTTATATGAATGTGTCAGAGCACATGGCTAAGAGTCAATTGAATACAAAGATAAGAAAACATCATGTATATTCATGAGAAAAGTGAGAAATCAGTCTATGACAAAATGTGTGACTTTGCTTAAAAATCTATGGTTTGATTTCAAAAATAGCATTTAAATGACCATTTTGTACCTGTTTAAATACCATAACTCAATAATTGCTGTAAAACACAATAGCACTGGGCTTTGGTACTGGCACAATGACACAGAACTGCAGCCTTGTAAACTGATGCAAGAGCCTTGTAAACTCTTTGGAGAGTAGGTGGGCAAAGCTTAAAAAAAGCCAAAATACTAAAAACAAAACCCAAACAAAAAACCAAACCAAATCAAACCCCAAATACTTGAACTCTATTCTCTATTTTCATGTGGTCACAATTCTGGGAATTCACCCACAGCAATGAGGTTCTGACCAGGGTCTAAGGAGTTCTGGAGGAAAAGGGGTGAGTAAAGTTAGGTTAGGTTTCTCCTGTGCTAATGCGTGCGTGCGTGCATGCATGTGTGTACACGTGTTTTAATTTTGATTAGATTTTGGATAGACAAAGGGTTGAAAAAATGCCAAAATGTAGTTGAAGCTAGTGTGCTGTGAAGGTATCATTAAGGAGGAAAATGCAAACTGTATTGCAATATTAAAAATAGCTCAGTTTAAAATAGTAGAAAATAGGACACAAAACCATATGCAAAAAATAAATAGATAAATAAAAAGACAAAGAACAAATGCATCTTGAAAGAACACCACATAACTATTCCATGACACAGCAAGACAAGGAGGGGGCCTTTAGATACAAAGGCATATTGAATTAAATGAAGAGAAAGCAGAATGCAAAACAGAGCCATTGCATGACACAGCAACACAAAAATGTAGTATGGATATGCAGTGACAGAATTTGGAAGATAATTTAGAGCAATACAAATAGAACTTAATGGTCTTTCATTTCTTTTTTTTCAATTAAAATGGTTAAATGCAACTTTTATAAAATATTCTGTACGTGTATAACAGAATGTGTTTGGACCAAACTTGTGTGGATAAATGTTTCAGTTAAAATCAACCTAATTTATTCATGCATAAGGCAATATACGTGCTTTTGTAATCTTCTATAAAAATTAATAGAAGTCCTTTGAACATATTGATTGAATTAGTGGAGTATTGTCAACCAGGTTCCCCAGACATCTGCGATCATATGTTAGTGTACTCAGATGCATAAACAACAAAATATGAATCTTTTTCCATGTGGGAATGTTTTAGCATTTCAAAGTCAATGTCCAAAGAAATACACAGATGTATATGCAGCCGGAGAACAGTCTTATTTTTCTTTCTCATTCTGGCAATGACATTTTAATTTTCAGTTTTTTTTTTCTTTTTCTTTCTGGACTGGATTGTTGGGTTCCAGCATGGTCTTGATGAACCACGATTTTGAAGTCTCCAGAAGGGTTGACATGGTGACAAGTTAATCTGACATTTGAATTGATGAAATTCATTTGGAAAAAAACAGTCTCAAGATAAAATAGTGAAAGTTCTGATTAGATAACTGAATAATGGCCGTGAAGGGTGAGGTTAAGTCAGGACGTTTTACTTTGATGAAAGAGGCTCAAAGTTGCTATAGGATGAGATGATTTGGTAAGCGACAAAGTTAAAACACAAATCTAGATTCCCTCCTGAAAAGAGACTGAAGATTTTATTTCCACATCCAGAAGAGCACCTGATGGAGAAGAATTAGGTGACAGTTGCTAGCAGGGACTGTGCGCTGTGGTTTAAGGAGGAAGAGAGAAATGCAGTTTATTCAGTCGCTTGTTTTCCAGGTCTGCAATCCATGGGGAGCTATGTAACTTCTCTGAGCCTTGGTTTTCTCATTTGTAAGTGGATCAAGTGATTGCGCTTACCTCCCAGGGTTGTTACAGGATGAACAGAGATTGAACATGGCAGGGACACAGTATGCTCTCAATCAATGTCAGCTGGTGTTGGCTTTGGCAGAAATGGCGATTGCATTTTGTAGAATGTCCCTGAAGACTCAGAAATGCCATCATAACATGGAGATGGTTCCAGATAATTTGGGTTAAAGAAACTTCAGATCTTGCTGAGTGGGTGCTACATTTCTACTTATTAGGGCATGCAATGGATTTGTAGAGAACAATCAAATCAAATCATTGAACTGTGATGCAAAGTCGGGATGAGGCCGATGTCACCAAGTGTTGCATGTGAAAAAGTTTCTTTATTGTGGTTTGGTCATGTTCTGTCCCCAGGAATTTGCAATAAAAACAGACACAAAGCAGAAGGGTGGTCATTAGTTCAGCTGATGGTGTTGTCTTCCTGGAGCTTGGAAAGCTACGTATTTCTATGCAAGAGCTGAGGAAAGAAGAATTGTTATCATTTCCTTCTTGACTTTTAAAAGAAAGCAAAGCAATGTCAAGAAATGTTTCCAAAGGTAAAGAAATCTTAAGAAGAAAGCTTTTAGTGGGAAATCAATTTTTTGGCTGAGAGTTTTAATGCTAACTGAAAGTTCGTGCTGCAATCTGATCTTGGAGAGGGAATTTGATATTTGGGGAATGCAGAGCCAGAGCAGTGGCTCACTGCATGGTTATTGCTCTTCTCTGTTCTTGTTATCAGCTTTATCCAGAGTCCTCTATCTGACCATGTTAAGCTCTTCCTTAATTTGTTCTTACTAACCTCTTCACCCTATTTCTCATAGTTCTATTTCTCCTCTTTTCATGCATGTGCCTCAGTTAACCTTAAAGCATCAGTGCTTCTCTTACATCCATGAATTGTTCTGCTTCCATGACATTTTGCATTGTTTTTAATATCCAAATACAAACTGTCTTATGGATGTCACCTTCTCCTGGAGCCTGTCACACACCACTTTCTGTCGCTTCTGTAGGCCCTCCTCTGAACTCCCAAAGAGCAGCTGAAACAGTTTTGTGGCAGTGATCACTCTTTATTGTGCTTTAGTTCTTGGTGCTCATCTGCTTTGCCTCAGTGCACACTTCGATGAACTGAAAGTAGGGTTCATGCCTCATTTACCAATGTTCAGGGAACAAACAAATCTCTACCTAAAGTAATCCCTACATAATACTTACTGTTCAAGGTAGTGTGCAAAGTAAGATCAATGGACTTAGTATAGTGTACAAATGCCAGATTTGGCCATTGTCGAGTGTCAGAACTGTAGGGTAACAGACTTTCTAAGATTGAGAGAATATGCACAGAAGGGTGAAATAATACTGTATTTCAATTTGGATTTTCCATGAAAATTTTTCTTTACTTACTGAAAGACTGGCAAGCAGAAATATGCTGCTATGAACTTATTTCCTAACTTGGGTAAATGATAATAAGAGATTATATTCAGAAATATGGACAATCCAATCACTTCCCTCCAGCTATGCCCCTCTAGATAGTCATTGTCCCTTATAGGAACACTGCAGGCACCTTCTACTGAACTGTCTCCAACTTCTACCCCTGCCTGCCTAACACAGTAGCTGGAGTGGTCTCTTTATGGGGTAAATCATATCATATCTGCTCAAGAGGCTGTAGCATTCCTTGAATTGCTGTGAGTAAAATTCAAGTCCCATTCGTGCCAATGCTCAATCTGGTCCTTTGTTTCTCCTTTGATCTTATTTCCTGAGCTTCTGCCCTCTGCACCATCCACTTTGGTTTCCTGGCTCTTCCTAAATACTTCATTACACTTCCACCTTAGAGCTCCTGGATTGCCTATTCTTCTGCCTACAAATGCTCTTCCCCAATACACCAATTATTGGTACCTAATCTTCAAGTCTTTACCCAAATACTCCCTTCTCTTGCTGGGGATCAAACCTAGGGCCTTGCCCATGCTAGTCAAGTGATCTGCCACTGAGGGAAACCCAATCCCCTCATGAGGACTTTCTTGACCAACCCCTTCTCCTTCCTAACAATCCAATGCCCCTGTCTTTTTTTTTTTTATTCCATAGTCTGGGTCACTTGTCACTTTTGAAAGTACTGTGTAATTTACTTAGTGTTCTATTTATTGTTTCTTGTCTGTCCCTCCTCATTAATTCTGGTAAGTTTCATGAGGGTGAGGACACTTTTTATTCACTAATTTATGCCAAGTGTCTTTAACTCTGCCTGATATGTATAAGCACTCTAAACAGTTGTGAATGAAAGCAAGTGTGCTTACAATGTGCTTAGCATTGCTGATCACCTCCCAGTCCTCTACCACTTAAACCTCATGGCCACACTCTTATGTAAATACTTTCACTCTCATTTGAAATCGAGAGAACAGGTTTTAAGAGGTTAACATGCTCAAGGTCACAAAATTAGGGGCAAAACCCTAATTTTGTGATGTGAATGAAGCTGATCTATAGATACTACATCTTAGCTACTTTCCCATTGCATTTCTATCTGGGCAGGGCTGGACTCTTGTATATTTATTTAATTAATATTATGTCTGTCCATAAATTAAAAAACTCAAAGTCTTAAAAAATTAGTAACAAAAACAGTATTTCCTTGTTGCTTCCTGCCCCCACCCCAACTTCCCTTTCTCTGGAAACAAATACTTGTCTTTCTTCCAGATTTCTGAATAATAGCCTACTATTTTTATTTCTTGATTTTTTCTCCTCCAGTTTTAGACATTATCTATTGACTTCTGACATTAGAAGATGAGGATTTTAACCTTTTTTCTTCCCCTTTCTTCACATCACACACATACACGTGCGCGTGCACACACACATTATAATTTTCGTTAGATCAGTAGAAAGGTAGGTGTATTAGACTATTTCTTATTGCTGTCACAGAATACCTGAGACTAGCTAATTTATAAAGAATAGAGCACTAATCTCCAGAATTTATAAAGAATTTAAAAAACTTTACACCAAGTTTACAAATAACCCAGTCAATAAATGGGATAAGAAAATGAGCAGACACTTCACAGAAGAGAATCTATAATCAACAGATGTATGAAAAAATGTTCAACATCTCTAGTAATAAGAGAAATGCAAGATTTCATCTCACCCCAATTAGAATGTCTATTATCAAGAACACAAGCAACAATAAGTGTTGGTGAGGATGTGGGGAAAAAGGTACACTCATACATTGCTGGTGAGGTTGCAAATTGGTACAGTCACTCTGGAAAGCAGTATGGAGAGTCCTCAGAAAACTTGAAATGGACCCACCCATTTGACCCAGCTATCCCACTCCTCCATCTATGCCCAAAAGACATAAAATCAGCACACTACAGTGATGCAACTGCATCAATGTTTATAGTAGCTCAATTCACAATATCTAAACTGTGGAACCAACCTTGATGCCCTTCAATAGATGAATGGATAAAGAAACTGTGGTATATATATATAATGGAATATTATTCAGTTATAAAGAAGAATAAAATTATGGCATTTGCAGGTAAATGGATAGAGTTGGAGATATCATGCTAAGTGAAGTAAGCCAATCCCAAAAAAAACCAAAGCTGAATGTCTTCTCTGGTAAGTGAATGATGATACATAATGGCAGGGGTCAGGGGAGGCAAGAATGGAGAAAGGATGACTTGTATAGAGGAAAATGAGAGGGGGAGGAAAGATAATAGAATGAGACAAACTCCACTACCCTATGTACATGTATGATTATGCAAACGGTGTGACTCTGTGAACAACCAGAGAAACGGAAGTTTTTCCCCCATTTGTATACAATGACTCAAAAAAAAAAAAAAAAAGAAAGAATTGAGTTTATTTTGTCTTATAGTTATGGAGGACAGAAGGTCCAAGAACATAATACCTGTAAGGGTCTCATGCAGTTTCAACATAGCAGAAAGCAGAGGGCAAGCAGGCACATGCCACCAGACAAAATGTGAGGGTCAGCCTCTCTTTATAACAAACTACTCTCACTAGAATGAACTTATTCCTGTGTGCAAAGCATGAACTCCTCTAATGACCTAATCATCTCTAAGAGGCCCCACCACCTCTCAATGCCACTTCATTGGGGATTAAGGCTCCAACTATAAGAGTTTGGGGTACACGTTCAAGCCATAGCAACAGGTTTACGTTATTACCTCTGGATTATATCCCTAGATGAACCTTGTACACGTACTATTGTCTTCCTTCCTTGCCTAATTTTCTATGTTCACTGGATTCTCTTATATTAACTTTGCTTATTTATAATCATTCTTATCATGATTCAAATCTGAAGACTTTTAGCATTTGTCTAAAATTTTTGCATTCTCGAATGTTTGAAAACAACTGTATTCTTCCCTGAAGCTTGAATGATGACTTGGCTGCTTATAGAAATCTAGGTTGGGTTGGGGGTGGTGACTCCTGCCTATAATCCCAGAGGCTCTGGAGGCTGAGGCAGGAGGATTACAAGTTCAAAGCCAGCCTTAGCAACTCAGTGAGGCCCTAAGCAATTTAGCAAGATCCTGTCTCAAAATAAAATATAAAACAGGGCTGGGGATGTGCCTCAGTGGTTCAATCTTTAGTACCCCCCCAAAAAATTTAGTTTAGAAATGATTTTCCTTCAGAATTTTGAAGACATCACTCTATTAATTTCTGTTTTCAGGTGCTTTGTGTCTTTTGAATTAAGTATATGCCTCCCCACCCCCTTTCTGGAACTGTTTGCTCTTCCCTTGGTCACCAGGATTCTGCAATTTCTCAGCGACATGCCTGGGTGTGGCCCTATTTTTCCTCCCACACATCTTGACACACAAACTCATGTTCTTCAGTTCTAGGAAAGTCTCTTGAATTTCTTAATTGACGATTCCGTTCTTTATATCCTTTGTCCTCTTTTTCATAAAGCTTGTTATTTAGATATTAAATTCTCAGAACTGGTCTTCCAATTTTCTTGCCTTTTCTCTGATATTTTCCATCTTTTTTTTTTTTTTTTAAATTCTTTTTGCCTTCTCAGAGATTGCCATGCTCTATCTGACAATCTCCCTACCGAGTTTTAGATTTATAATCAGGTCAGAACTCATGTTCTTCTGATCACCTGGGAAGGGAGCTCAGAATCTGGTCCTGCAGGAAGTGAACTTTTATTTATAATTGAACAGTTTATAATTGAAGGAGGTGCTGGGACCACAGCACCTCACTCTTTGGTGGTCACCGGCTAGGTACATGATAAAATCCACAGAGTGGGCTGGCCACAGGAGCAAGGGGAAGGCAAAGGAAATAAAGCAAACTGCAAGGTCTAGGAATAAGATGACCTAGAAGGTAAGCTACTCAAAACACCCCACCGACTTTTTCTGATAGATGTTTTTGCCAGTTCCACATCCCGGAGAGGGTTTCTACCTGGGCATGCGATCCAGCAGCCCCAACTTTGAGAAGCCTGCTGGATTATGAGAATGTTAAATTCTCCTACATGGACCTTGAGAACCAGGCACTCCAGACTATAGTCTGGACGGAAACCCCTCCAGTTTTAGAGGCATTGGTGGGCTCAACTCAAACTGGATGTGTCTAATACACTTCCCATTTGTTTCAAATTATGTTGTTCCCTACATGTTTCTAATAAAACACAGTGGCTCACTAAAATCATGGAGTTCGCCAATAAGGTGAAACTGGTCTGTCAATCCCAAGGAAGTATCTAGGTAAATATTTATAGATGCAACTGCATTTCCTAAGTGTCCTGTGTCCCTGATCTTTGTGCATGCTGCAATTACTTGTTAACAGATAATTTAGTATGTTGCAGGGACGTGAAAACAGGCAGATGCTTAGTTCCTAAGAAGGAGCCTCGCTGCTGGGCCTCCTGCCAGTGTGTGCCTGATGGGTCATGTCTCAACCCCTGGATTTCAGTCCCGTGTCTACTTTTTCTTATTTTCTTTTCCTGCCCTTTCCTAAAGCCCTGGGGATTTGGACTGTTTCTCTCCCTTGGTTCTTGTCCTCCCAGGACTGGCTGCCGAGTAACGTGCTATCTTCCCATCTCCCTTTTAATTTGCTGTCACCAAAAATAAGCACTCAGGCTCTTTTTATTTAAGGCTTTTACTGCTGATCCCTTCTTGTCTTGGGAATCAGACTCCCCAGCCAATTTGTAACAAACTCAGAGGCTCATTTCTAGTTAGAAGATTAATGAGCAGCATGTGGATTCATGTCTGTAAGATGAATGAAAGCATTCGTAAAATTTATAATCGTTCCATGATTCCTGAAGATTTCCCCCCAGAGGCTTCCTACCCATTGCCTTTTTCACCTTTCTTTAAAATGTCTTTGACTTGATCCCATGAATGTTGATCAAAATTTGTTTTCCTGGTCCACGTCTACCTGCCCATTTGGATTTTCTAGTAATGCTTTCTCTAAAGCAGTGGTTCTCCAACTGAAGTGTGCAAAAGATTCACCTGGAAAGTTGCTGGGGACAGATTCCTGGGCTCCTCCTGCAGAGATTCAGATTCAGAAGGTCTGGTTGAAACTGATACTGTTGGGCCAATGAATAACCCTAGACCAGACTATTAGCCAGGAGTGGCCTTGGTGTCGGATAGACTTGGACTCCCTTGCCTAAGTTCTAAGCCACTGTTTGGGCCCCATCTTCCCCAAGTCCACATGGTTCCAGTGCAGCCTGTTCATGTACAACTTTTCTCTCCAATCATATAACCAGATCTTTGATTCCCTTAAGGACAGAAAGGGGGAGGAGGGGAAGGGCAGGGAAGGAACTGTGTTATGAAGGATGTCATCCATGCATGTGATGGGCTAGGATGGGTCATGTATTTATGTCCTCAAATACTCACAGTCACTACGGTGTCAGTGTGGCTTGTCAAATTTCACGGTCATGTTCAGTAACTACCCAGTATTAATCAGGGAACCTGGGCTTTGTACTTCTCACACAAAGTGCAGCCCCTGCTCTAGACACCACTTGGTCTCATGTTGGACCTCCCTAAAAGGCTATCTTTTCATTCTGAGAAGTGGTTCCAAGGAGAGCAATAACTGATATTCCCCAAACCTAATGAGCAACCTAACTTTTCCTTATTCAGACAAAGAGCTCTGCTTTCCTCCTAGAGTCTCCATGACTCACTCCGTTGCCCTCTGCCCCCATGAAAGGACTCTGTAGAATTGCAGATCAGCAGTGTCAGAAATAGCTCATAATCCAAAGCAGCGATGGACAGTGCCTACTGAGAGAAGGATGTGATTTTCTAACAAGCCTAAAGGAGACATTAGGTAAAAATCGAAGGAAAAATCAGAAGTTAGGACTAATGAAATGTAGCATACTGTATTTCTTTCTTGTAATTCTTTACTTCCTTTACGATAGAGGACCCTGTGAAGATAAATATACATTTGCATATCAAACATAAGCCCATATAATTGCTATTATTAGTTAGATACAAGAGAGTAATATTCAAACAAGTGTAAGAGATAATAGCAACTATTTAGACCTAGCATGAGTTGTGATTCCTTTTGGGCTTGTCTCTGTCCTGACCGGTTAAGCTTTGGATCTTCAGTTTCCAGGCACTGGGTGTGGGAGCTGTGGGGTGCTGGGGACCTGTTTCCCAAGCTTCCTTAGTTGCCACCAGGGCTTGGTTATTCCTGATTCAGGGAGGTAGTAAGCCTTCACAGTATTCTCTTTCAGCCATGGCAGGGATCCTGAGGAAAGATGCCAATCAACTCTCTTGTTCCTCATTTCCTCCAAATACCCTCAGGTTTTCTGAATCAAGTATGAATTCCACATGGCTCACATTATCATGAAATGATATCATGGAAGAAGATGGCTCTCTTTCGGAGTCTGAGGACCTGTGTTCTTCTAATCCTAGTATTGCCATATATTTAATTGTGGGAACTTGGACAAGTCCCTTCTATTCACTAGTTCTTAGTTTTGTTTCCTGAAAAGTGAGGAAATTATACTAAATTATTTTAAAATATAAAGTTCTATAAGACCAAAATTGCTATAAAGAATTTAAATTTCTTTTTGAATAAGTCTTCTCTTCAAACTGTGAAAATTTCCAGATAAATAATTTTTTCTTAGAATGTTGGCAGCTTGTCAATTCTTCAAAATCAAATTAAAAAAAAAAAAACCTTTTAAGCAATTAACTTAAGTATTCTGGCCTGTTCCTTAATTATTAAATGTTTGAGCAGGATAATGGAATGATGGACAAATTGATTCTCATATTTCTCTCTTAAAAACATTGCTTTCAGTATGTGAAAACTTTGCCATTTGCTAGTGGTGAGAAAAAGATATCAGTGCTTTCAAGCAATTTCTTTAAATCAAAATTTAAAGTGTCAGGGAGTCAAACCACAGGACACCTCGGTGACTCCGCAGTACCTTTAGGCACCACTTCCTGGAGAGATTCTGCATAGGAAGTGAGAAAGAGCTCTCAATGTGGAGTAGAGAAAACTGGGAAAAGCTGAGGAGCCCAAGAAACCACATGTCTGACATCTGACTTTCCAAGAGATCAGATAATCTCTTAGGATTTTTTTTTTTTTTTTTGCCTTTTTCTAAGCTTTTCCAAACATGGACATTAAATAAATGATCACTGTTGGAAGTGCTGCTTCCGAGTTCTATGTGAATATGATGGTCATCTGGGGTCTCCCTGATGGGGTCCGGGTAGTACTGCTGTGAACTCTTGGTGTTCTGTTCTATAACATGCATCCTGAGGGCAGACAGGGTGGTCCAGCCTGGTTGGAAAACCAGGTGGTATCTAGGTCAGTTTCATGACTAAAAAGAGTTTTGTGTGCTCTTTAGTTTGGGTCTCCACATACTGTATTTCACAGCATCTCATTTATATGCAAGTGACCAATACAAGATCCAACAAAGTCTTCTCGAGAACCCTGGCCTGAGGTCAACCAGGGCCTCAACTTTGGTTCTAAAGTGGCATCTCCAGAAGGAGACTAACTTGTCAAAACTATAGTGTGTTTGTGTGTGTGTGTGTGTGTGAATGTATTACTGAACTTAGACTACTTTTCCATTTATAAAGTATCCTGTCTATATCTATCTTTCTTTCTATCTATCATCTATCTATCTATCTATCTATCTATCTATCTATCTATCTATCTATCATCTATCTATCTATATCATCTACTTATCTATCATCTATCTATATCTATCTATCTATCTATCTATCTATCATCTATCTATCTATTTATCTATCTATATCTATCATCTATCTAATCTCCAGGTTAAGACAATGTTATGCTTTGTTGAGAATTACGTGGATCTCTTGTTTAAAACCTTTTCAAATAAAATAATGCAATAACATTAAAATTCATTCATTCTTCCTTTGATTGTTCCTGGCATGAACAGCTTCAATGTAACCATGATTGCACTTACGTGGCATAATTGAGTATCACAGGTGTGTAAGATATAGGTAATTGGTTTAAGGTGTGTGACCCTATGACCCACTCTAAAAGCGGAAAACAACAGTGCAGAAACAAAAACTGAGTGTGTGATATGTATTCCTTTACTTGTTTTGTCTCTGTTTTACTGAGGAAAAAAATGCAGGGGAAAAACGCAGTGATCTGAACTTTTTTCAGCTGTTTGGGTTCTTTAAAGACAGGCCTTACATAACTTAGGGAAAAGGAGTCAGACAATGACTTGTAAAAGAAGAGATAAAAATACCAGTCTTTCTATCAGCTGGATCTTAGGGTGTGGATATTTTGGAATTGGGTGTGTCCTTGTTCCTGTTTCCTACATTCATCTGCCTTCTCAGGGAGAAATTTTATCTCAAGCTGAATCTTTTTCTTTTTTTGAAATGTAAAGAAAGGTGAGAGAGGGAACTCTCCTTCAGAAGCATTACTCAGCACGTTCAGAAGCGTGCCTTAACCAGGGCAAGTTAACACATGCTCAAGAAAACCAAAGAGCAATCAAACCAAATGAATCTTGTGTTGGCAAAAACAAAAATCTTCTAAATAAAGCCACTTAAGTAATGAATTTCTAGCTAAAGGAGGCGCTATCCTGAAATGTCAGCATAGCGGCGTTTGGAACATTCAACACCAGAATGATCCTGAGACATGGCTTGGACCCACGATGACAAAAGGAAGATCTAAATGGTGGGAAAGTCATTGTCCCATGGGATCAATCTCATATGTATGTCATAGCTTTCTCAGTTGTGGCTTTCCTTCCTTGACATCCTTGAGAGATAAATCATGCCTTTGTTGTTAACAAGACCAGCTGGACTCTTGTGGCTGAGGGGTCAGCATGCAGGAAACATTGTTGATATTGGCCCATCATTTCCTGAAGAGGGAAGAGTGGCTTCTGTGGTGAATCTTCCCTACATACATTTGCTAAAATACTGTCTGTTCATGCCTTTTGCAAAGGATTCCCATGAGAAATATCTAAAGTTGCATTGTGGATTATTCTGCAGCTTTTGGCTACGAACCTGTGTATGTGATCATATCCTTCTGATAACACTAAGGCTGAACTTGAGCTGCCCGATGTAGAGGAGAAATAAGAACAAACTCAGAATGGAACAAGAATGATGACATAATCTGGAATACGTTGTCTTTTTTTTTAAATCTCATTAGCTAACTTTCCTAAAAGACTTTTTCATTCTTCTATGATTAATAATGCTTATAACCTGACCACCATTGTTCAAGGTGGAATTTTTTGCAAATTGAAGATTTAGTTATGTATCATCTCTCACAATTTCAGCAATGCTAAAGCAGAAAGTGTCTGCTCCGAACTCTCTCGAATGCTCAGCCCACTGTGATTTCCCTATCTAGAGTGCTCACAATGCCATATGGACAAATCAGCTGCCAGATGCTGACTCGCCCAAGGTCCTGGGAACATATCTCCCTGGTTTTGATCTCGCTTTATTAACTGCTTGTACAATTTCCTTTCAAACTCTAGTTTAATGAACCTTTCTCTTTTCTGGCTTTATCGTCTCCTTTCTTCCATCTCCCCACTATTCTTGTCCTTGACCCCTACTGCTTATCTAGCTGGAATTTATTTGATTTCTCTTTCCCTTCCCCTTCTCCTATGGGAAAGCGCAAGGCTAGCCTCCCTTAAACATTTATACGCTTAGTTTATGCATTGGAGTCCCTTTGGATAATTCACGCATGACCCCTGCCTTTTAATCAGGACTTGCTTTGAGTGCTTTAGAACTGTGTCTGTAACATATGCCTTTGATTTCAGGGCCGTGAATTATGCTCAAAACGTAGAACAAAGAAGTTGACATATGTACCATTTCTCCCAAGTACCAAATCTAAGGGGAGCCAGACTCAGGATATTCGAGGTGAGGGCTCCCTGGGCTTCCACGCTGAAGATGATTTTGATTATGATCCACATCATGATCACTATTGTCACCTCTCCTCACCCTTTAGTCCACAGAAGAATAAAAGGGGAGAAAAGTGAAAGAAAAGAAGCGAGGGAGAACAGCCCATGGTGTCCCCTGCAGAAACACCATATGGACTCTAGATTGGCATTTGATCGTAACTCCTAAGCAGCCTCTGCCCTTGATTGCACATCTGACCTCTAGACATTTAGGAGTACACTGTTTATTTGGTCACATAGCTTGGTTTTCTTTAAAACTGCTGATACTTACTCTCTTGGAATATGTGCTGCTTTTTGTGATTGATCACAATTTATCTTGGCAGTGGTAGGAAACTTTGTTATGGGCTTTTTCTTTTCTTTTTTTTAATAGTGTAGGCAATGAAGAATGAGACTACAATGCTGCTGAGCATTTTAGGGGGTGGGGTGGGGACTGTAGGGAAGAGTTAATAAAATTCTAGTTAGCTCTGGACATTTGGAGCGCAGAGGTGGGAAAGGGGAAGAAAGTTTCCTATTTCATAAAGAAATTTTGGACAGCGTTTGAACAGGGAATAAGAAAAAAACCCCCTAATGTAATTTCATAGCCAACTTCCCATGTCTTCATGTCTGCCGGAGAACTTAAGATCTTGTCGTTATACTTCCCCTGCAATTCAGTTTGCTGATGTTCCAAGAGAAATAGCAGGAGGGCTGGGAAAATTCCCTGCGATGATTGGAATATGCGAGGTTCATTATGCCTTTTAAAATTACAGTCGGCTTATACAATGGGATATCAGTGTGAAATTTTCGATGACCTTTCTTGGGTCAAGCAAACAAAGATCACAAGCAGAATTTCTGCTAAGATGGGCGCGTTCACGATCGTGCCTCTCAGTGAATGGTCCTGGGAACAGCAGATGAGCATAGCAGACACTCATGTAGGCAGGCAGATGGTCCTGATTTACAGTTTTGCAACTTCATGTGATATAAAAGTGATATCCACTCAGTTGAAACCATGCTTCAGACTTTGAGTTTTGATCTTCTCTGGGCTGTTGTAATAAAGTATGATGCCCCGGATGCTGGGCAGTGAGCAGCAGTTCCCTCTCAGCCCCTGGATGGCGAGGGGAAGCAACCCATGCTTTGTAGTAGACTATGAAGCTGGAGGTTCAGAAGGTTAGGAGCATGAAATTCATGATTTTTTTTTCATTTAAAATTTTAAAAAATTTGTTCCTTTTATTTATATTTGACAGTAGAATGTATTCTGACATATTATACATGCATGGACTATAACTTCCTGTTCTTGTGGTTGTACATCATGTGGAGTTACACTGGTTGTGTATTCATACATGGAATATTATTCAGTCATAAAGAAGAATGAAATTATGGCATTTGCTGATAAATAGATGAAACTGGAGAATATCATGCTAAGTAAAAATACTAAGTCCCCAAAAGCCAAAGGCTGATTGTTCTCTCTGATACGTGGATGCTAACCCATAACAAGGGAGAGTAGGAAGGGGAAATATAGATGTTCATTGAAATGCATGTGTGACTTATGTTATTTTTATGTTTATGGGGAAACAACCACATTTTAGGTTAAGGAATATCTGTATTCTTGGGGCATCTACTCCCTGAGTTAGGATTGCCTTCCCTGACACTTCACTGCCCCAAGAGACTGAGCCAGAGGTCAGTGAGGAGAGAAACTTGAAAATCACTTGTTTTGTTTTGATTTTCCGTGCTCTGTGTGTGTGTGTGTGCCATTGTTTCTATTTAAGCGTCTTTATTTGAATAAAGTTCTAAATAAATGTCATACGTTGTGATTGTAAAAAAAAAAATCAGATTTCTTGTCCCCATGGAAGTGAGTAGATGAGCACTGAAGTGAGAATGAGCACTGAAGTTGCCCATGTGCATTTATAGCACCTTATTTCTACATGTGACTCTCATCCCTTGCTGTCCCAGTATCAGGACACCCTCCTTATGCCCCTAACCAGGGTGATAGCATGGTCAGAAGGCCCTAGGCACATGTTCCATTCCTCCCTATCCTAAGTCTCTCAGACTGATTCCAACACCACTGTCTCCACATTGATGCTGACCATGCTTTCTCAGGAGTAGTCAGGACACAGAACGAGACAAATATGAATGTGTCGGTTGGCAGCTAAAACAGACAGAGGCCCTATGGAGGAGGAGTACATGAAAGTCCACATTTTAACTATAGGATTCCTCTGACTGTTCCCTGGTCTGCTCCCAGCACACTGCAGGAGAGTGGGGGAAAGGGGTGTGGACAGGAACACCCACATCCCTCAGACAGCCTGCTTGGAGCCGCCATTGGGCAAATCATGCATGTGAACCCTCCAGTAATGATGTGCTGACCAAGCTTTCAATAGGAAAGTCTTACTATAAAGAATAGTTGTAAAGATAGGAACCAATGTAAATGAACAAACAAGCAAATAGAGAAAACAATACAATGCAGGAATCACACACACACACACACACACACACACACAAGAGATGATCATTCTTAGGAATAGAAGCAACATGTAAAAATAAAAACCTTTAAAGAGTATTTAATGAGGGACTCAAACATTTATTCATTTTTATTAGTGCATTGTAGTTATACATAATATGGGGCAAACTATTAAGGGGTAAGGTTCATGGAAAATAAGCATATAATAGCAGATATAAATTATTCAATAGGAGATTTAGAGGATTTGTTTGATGACTTCCTGAAAGAACAAAAATCAGGATTCAAAAATAGAAGAGAAAGATAAAAAGACTAAAAGGTAGTGGAAGTATAACTCCCAAGTAAAAGATGCACAAGAAAGAGAGAACACAGAAGAGGGAGAAGAAATATCAAAGATTTATTTTTTTAAAATCCAAGATTGAAGGACTTGTGTTTTTAGTTGCAAAAGATCACTGAGTATCTAATATTTTGATTGGAAAAAAGACCCTATCTAGATATTTTTGAATTACATGAAATTTCAGAAATGTGGACATAAAGAGGAAATCCTGAATGGTTCCAGGGAGAAAAAAACAACAGAAGAAAGAAGAAAGTTACACACAAGGACCTGAACTAAGAAAGGTATCCAGTCCTCCAACTATAAGAAGGCACCAGTATAATGCTTCAAATTTCAGGGGGAAAAAGATTTTCCACTTAGAAATCTAAACTACATAAATAACCAATCAATTGTAAAATGAGTGTAAGGACATTTTCAAGAAGGCAGACTCTTTTTATTATTTTTAACTCTCCCACATACTATTTTTTCATAAACTGCTGAAGGATGTATTCCTGCAAAACAAGGGAAGAAACTGAAAAAGAGGAAGACAGGATCCAGGATGTAAGGTCTCTAGCATGGGAAAGAGGAACAAAAACTCCTATAGTCCCCGAGCATCTTGTACAGGATGATGGAAGGCCCAGGAAAAATGTTTCCAGCAAAAACTGGAAATGATAGATATAGGACACTTTGGATCACATAGAAAATTGAATGGAAAATTATTGATGAGTTCAGGAAAATTTAATCAGAGCCTCAATGAAAGAAACACAAGTAAAAGAGAAGCAATTGTTCTTCTTGTCTTAAAAAATTATATAAACTGGAGATGCCAGTGACTTTGATGGTACGTTAGTAGAGAAGACAGGGAGCAGGTGCTGGGATGGGTACATGACCTGAAGGAGAACCTCTAGGATTTGCTGACACATAGATGTTCTGCAGAGAAGGTTCTGAAGCTAATGAGCTAGGAGAACAAAAGCTGATATGAATTTGAAATTTCAGAGGTGATGTGGTTGAGAAGATCCAGGCAGATCCACAGAAATAGACAATAATTATTCAAGAAGGGAATGCTATGGTCTGAATGTATTTGTTCCCCTGCAAATTCATTTGTTGAACTTCCAACCTACAGTGTGATAGCATTAAAACGTTATGGGGCACAACTTAAGAACAGACCAATCACCACTGAGAAGTCCAAATTTGAGAGTCTTTATTAGTCGACAGGCTGACTGTCTAACACAAGGCCCCCAAAATGGCTATTGGGAGAACAGTCCCAACCATAGGGTTGTAGGGGTTTTTGTACCATAAGTCAGTATGTCAATCATAAAGGTCTGTTGCTATGATTTAAAATTATAAACTAATATCAGGAGATCTAAAATCATAAGCAGAAGGGGGAAGTGGGTCAAAATGACCTTATTTAGGAACAAATTAAAGAAAGGTTACTAACATCTAGACAATCACTGTTGATATCACTGTTGACATGGTGCATTGTTTAGGAAAAAAAAGAATCAAAAAGAACAATTTTTCATTATACAAGAATTGCCTTTTTGTGTTGCCAAACAAGTCAGGCTAAGCAACTGATGATGGGTACAGAGGTGGGGTGTTCTCATGGGAGAAGCATTTCTTACATGACATGGGGTTTCAGGGTAAAGTGGAGTCTGTTTAGTCATTGCCCCATATAGCCTGGCCTATAACATTTCCATGGAGTCAAATATGTTAGCCCGTCACAAAACGGTGGGGCCCTTGGGAGGTTTTAGGTCAGGAGAGCAGACCCCTCTGGATGTGATTAGAGGTCTTCTAAAAGAGGCTGAAGAGACTCCCTGCCTCATGCCAAGTGAGATTATGGTGAGAAGACACCATCTACCAACCAGAAAAGGAGTCCTCACCAGACTCCAAATCTGCCAGTGCCTTGATCTTGGACTTTCCATTCTCTAGAACTATGAGAAACGAATTTCTATTGTTCATAAGCCACACAGTTTATGACATTTTATTCTCACAGCCAAATGAACTGATGGGTAAATAGCATGTAATGTACTACCTGACTCAAGGATGAATAGTAGTTATAGAGTCACACTAAAAACACGAAATCTTGACGTATCCCAAAGTGATAACAACTGGGTATCAAAATTGGGAAGGAAAATGTCTGTTTGAAGGCTTATTTAAGGAGC
>JAJEJO010000347.1:261211-286042 GCA_020662805.1 Glaucomys volans | reverse complement strand
AAAAAAAAAAAAAAAAAAAAAAAAAAGAAAGCTATTTATAAATATAAAAGGCAAATAGCATAAGAAGTAGCCAAAATAGTAAAATGTGGTGCTCTGCAGGAGTGCAGATGGTATTGGAGTGAGATGGGGAGGGGACTGGCAACTATTCATTAAAATCCCTGAGGTTGTGCAGCAAAATGAGGCAGGGCAGGACGCCACAGAGAGAACTTGTCTGAAGGGGACTCATGAGCTGTCTACGTCCACGGACATCTTCTGGGTGCCACAGCATTGTGGGTCCTTTAGTCCAGAGTGAGTGATGTTTGTGGTCACTTAGAGGAATTGTAGAAATGTCATCAGGTGGGCAGGAAGGGGCATTCAAATAGTCATCTCAATGGCTGTGTAAGAGGGTAGGGACGAGCCTGAATTCTTTTCTTCTTTTCCTCCTTCCCTCCCTCCCCTCCTTTTCTTCTTCTCTTCTCGCCCCTGTTATCTTCCCTTCTCTCTTTTTTCTCCATGAAGAATCTATCTCTATCATCATCTAAATACCTATCCTGAACACACACACACACACACACACACACACACACACACACACACAAATGCATATATGAAATATATGTCTTGAAAGAAAAAAATGTAGATAAATGTTACTAAATATCACACTCCCCAGTGAGCTGGATCCTGTCTAAAGGACTCTTAAGAATTTTCTCCCAAGGGCTCTATCAGCACTACTTCCAGTGAGATCAGCTGACCAGCATACTGGTTAGCACTACCCAGGTGCTTGTTAGAAATGCAAATTCTCAGGCCCCACTCAAAGTCTCTAGGGATGGGGCTCAGGAATCTGCATTTTAACAAGCTCTTCAGGAAATTTTGATGCACTCTGAAATGTAAGAAACACTGTTCTAAATGTCATCACTTCTGTGACAGGAGAAAAAATGTCAAAATGTCATAGCATCTTTCTTTTCTGTGTCTGCTCTGGCTTAGTTTCTGGGCAGAAGTTTGTTATGCAGAACTGAGTCGAGCTTGATTGATTAATGGTAGGAAAAATAGTTACTCAGAATTGAAAAGATTAAGAGAAAGAGACACAAGAAAAAAAATCTAGCATGGGTCATGTTTCAGAGAAAATTCTGAGAAGTTGTGGAGACAGACAGGAAGCAGGGGGATGGTTGCTAGGTCTGGTTTTGTAGATTTTTGAGAGCAAGGAGTTTGAAATGGATTAAGGGTGAAACCTCTCAGTAGTTTTTTGTGAAAGTTTACTGTGAGGATTCCAATACCTTTCCAGTTTTATATTGGCTGGTGTTGGAGGGACATCCATCTGAGCATCAGGACTGGTTTCTAGGCAAGAAAGTGCTTTCCTGTGGGACATATGAGGATCCTGGCACCAGGTTTGCCTCTCACATATTGCATAATAATGGTTGTTGTGACTTATTTGTTTTTCGATTGTAGCTACTGGGCAAATCTGTGGAAAGACTGCTGTTTGGTTAGAGGATCAAGTCAGATGGACAACACAGGAGGCAGCTGGTTCTTTGTGCCACATGATCTCCGCTGATTTGAGGGACCAAGTTTATCCCTGTTTCTGTACAAACTTTTCATTTCTCATTTAGCAACATGATTCCCTAATTTTCACCCTCTCTTTCTTTTTTGTGATGCTGCTGCCATAACCACCTACTTCTGTGGGTGTGCCCTGGATTTTGTCAACCACAGAAATTGCATCACCTCTGAAATCTCAAATTCATATCAGCTTTTATTCTCCTAGCTCATTAGCTGGACAACCTTCTCTACAGAACATCTATGTCAGCAAACCCTAGAGGTTCTTCCTTCAGGTCACTTGCCCATCCCAGTACTGCTCTCTGCCTTCACTACTAGGATGCCTTCAGTCACTGTCATCTCCAGTTTATACAAACTGGTCTCTTACTTCTATTTTCACTTTCTCAGAAATGACTTGTCACAGCACCCAAAGCAATCCTTTTATAATGTAAATCAGATTGTTTTAATTCCTTATGGAAAACATTCCCTCAGTTTCCCAAGTGAGCAGAATTACTCCAAAGCCCTTAGGTGCAGCCTATAAGGTCCTGACTGGCTGACGCTTGGTTTCTTCTCTAACTTCACTCTCCTCTGGTAGCCCTTTGCCACTGGACTTTATATTCTTCTTTCAAGCTTTTCTTCTGTATTGAACCCATCTATCCAACTATTCGCTTGACATGTACCCTTGTCTGTTTCATAGCATCTCAGATTTAACCTGTTTCAACACATACACCCTGAACTTGTGCCTTCTCTACCCACCTAACTGTTCAAAGCAGAAATGTCTTACCCTTGTTTCCTCCTCAGTGAAGAGTGTCATTTCTGCTTCCCAAAATATCTTGAATTCATCCTTTTCTCCAGTTTCATTGCCAAAACTGTAGTGGAAATCACTACTGTCTTTGGCTTGGACTCTTAGAATAGACCCATTTTTTGGTCTCGTTTCTACCCTTGCAACACTGCATGAGTTCAGTATAGCATCCATAAGGTTCAGCTCCAAATCAGATGATTAGTTCTAATGACATGTAGTTTGAAGAAAATATTTGAACTCAAAACTATCCTGGAAAACCAAAGCCAATAAATCAGGTACATATTAACTGCAATGAGAAATAAGATTATGTGGGTACTGGGCAGAAGCTGTCGTTGAACTATAACCTTGATCCTTTTAAAAATCAGATTAGGAGTGTGCATTTTAGAGAAAGCAAGTTTAGATCTATTCTACTCAAGAGGTAAAAATGGAACTAAGTAAAAATGCTCCATCTCCCTTTTCTCAGAATTCCTGACATGCAGTATGAATAACAGCAATTCCCCTGGTTTCTTCAATTTTTCTCTTATTAAATAAGGAAACTATATACCTTGAATCTTATGTGAACTACACAAAAATATCACCCCGAAGTGGTTGCTTTATAAAATGAAAACCACCCCAAAGTGACTTTAAACAGTCATTTATTTATCTCATGACATTGAAGGTAACCAGTTTGGGTTGTTCACATTTGGGCCTTTCCTGCGGTCTCACGCAGCTACCCAGATTCCTGGTGTCCTGACTGGAGTAGGGGAGCCCAAACAGGCCTCATGCATATGTCTGGCATTTGGTCCCGACTCAACTGGGCCTCCCCTTTGGGCTGGTTTTCCATCCTTAAAAAGCTGTCCTCTGCTTCTTCCTGTTACTAGAATGTGCGAGTGGAAATTGCAGGACTTCATGAAACCCAGCTAGGAAACCATAGACATCACTTCTATTGGTGAAAGCTGGTCACAGGACCACCCTAGATTCAAGGGATGAGAAATACACTTCACTACTTGATGAGGGAATGACAAAGTCACGTTGCAAAGTGTTAACCCGACAGGATGGAAAGAATTGAGGCCACGATTGTCAACAGTCTATGCAACCACATTACTTTACAAAGGAGTAAAGGAAGAGAAGGTTTCTTCTGGGTTATTTCATGTATATACATATGCACATGTATGGATATATATATATATATATATATATATGTGTAAATGAGTGTGTGAATAACATATGCTATAACTCAGAATCATGTATGCATGTGTGTGTAGCATAATTATGCATAAAGTGATTTATTAATATGTTCAGACATATTAGTAAACATATTAAGCATATAAACCACATCTGGACAGGAGTCACCTGTCTATCATGGGGTCTCAAGTCACTTGCAAAGGATTCATGCAATAAGTACTTCTTAGAAGATGTATAACTCTTGAATATATAATATATTTTTGTTTAGATAAGTGCAAAATTTGTCACTAGACTTTAGAAAACTCAGAGTTAAACCTAATGACATTGCCCATTTTTGGTAATAGCTTAGGAACAATCATCTTTCACTTAGCATTATTTTTCTATTTCCATTTTAAACTTTTTTATTGTGTATGAATATTTATTACAAGCTACTTCCATCATTTTTGAAATTAGATGAGCTGCAATCCAAACATTTGAAGACACATTAATGTGCTTTTTATAGCACCAGATGAATTTTCACTTTAGAAAATGATGCTAATGCACTGTAGGCAGACTGAAGAACCAAATGTTGGGATCTTTTCAGTTTGGTAATATTTGTAGAATTAGTCTATGCTCAAGAAAATAGTTCAAATAGTGGAGGCGAGTTCCCCAGAGGGCTACTGGACCCAAATGCTTCTTTTTCATTCATTTTGCAATTAATCATCCACAAGAGCCATGGTGACTCATCCTTAAAAAACAAACATAGATTTGATATCTCCGTTTTCATCTGCTCTCCAATTTACCTCTTCCTCCTTTTAAACTCCAGAAGAATTCCTCATGGAGGAACAAATCATTAATATGGTTATTGGCCAATAAAAGATTATTATTTCACACATGAAAAGTATCCTTCGATGCAGGTACTTTTTTCTGCTTTTGATGTTTATCATTATTTTCAGTAAGTTTTTCAATTTTTTTTTCTTTTCTGTACAAAAGTCTCAAATATGTTTCCCATATACCATTTGCATCAATATTTAAGCTTGCATTTGTCTTGCCCCTTCTAGACTAGAAGTGCCAAGAGTTCAAATGAGTAGGAGGGCTACCCCATTCTAGCCATTTAGTCATCTGCTCACACTTCACTCATTCAGGCTTTCCTGGTTAACCCTTCCACCCTGAAATAAGCAAAGACTGTCTCCAGTGGCTAAAAAGAATGTCATCCTCCTTCTCACTGGATTACCTCATTGTCATTTGAGGAGCCTATCCACTGCTGCTTTGCCCATGTTGTTCCATGATTACTATCTAATTCCCAAGCCCATAGACAGATTAAACTGACAAAGCTGAGCAAGGTTGTGAGCTGCTTAAGGAAGTTTCCCCAGGAAACTCAAGCAGTGGAAATTTAAGAGCCTGATAATGATAGAACCAGAAAACAAAAATCAAGAAAACAGAAAGCAGACATACAAATTCAAAAAGCATAGCAATCTCAGGCACATGAGCAAAATCATAAATTACCAATTATTTCACCTGAGCAAAGTCATAAATTACTGATACTGATCATAAGTATCAGCAATCTCTAAGAACAGCATTCCACTGTCACAAGCTTTGATATTGCTTATTATTATAGCTTCAATTTGCTAGGAATATACTATATTCCATTCAAGTAGTCAATCTAAAGACATGAGATTCCCAAAATTGTTGTAGTCATTATTATTATTATTATTATTATTATTTTCTGTGCTTCAAAGTGTTAAGTTTAATTAAAGGGAAAACTGTTGCATGACTCATTCATCATCTTTAGCACACATTTTTAAGGAGCTGTACCATATGTCAGGAACTGACCAGGAGATGGATCCATGGTGGTGAACATGACAAACATCATTGAAACCCTGGTGGAGTTTTCTGGATTATACTGGAATGGATTTAATAAAAAAATAAAAAAGAGAAAGAAAATACATAATGCAACTTGAGTAAAGGGCTGCAGGAGAAAAGAATGTGGCTGTGACAGAGAACCCCAAGAGCAGAAGTGAAGAAGTAGAGACAAAAGTTATTTACTTAGACAAGGGTGGAGCCACAGTGTGGAAGGGGGAAGAGAGCTACTCCAAGGTACAGACAGAACACAGGCATTGGGTGTGAGGTAGGAAAGAGTTTTGCACTCAGAGGAGCTGCAAGGAGCATAGACTACCAGAATCCTGATCAGAGGGAGAATGGAATAATTTAGGATTGAAGAACAAAGGTCTGTGCAGGACCCAGTGAAGAGTTTGGATTTTATTCAAAGTGTCATGGGAAGCCTATGAAGGACTCTGAGTGGGCCCCTGGGTATCCTGCTCTCAGTATTTTGTTTCTCTTTGCTTTGTTTATATTTATAGACATGATATGTGGTGCCTAAGAAAATCCCTAAATCCTAAATTTAGGGGCACTCCATGAGAAAGGAGACTCAAAACTACAAATACAAAACTAGGAGCAAAATTGTCCTTTGAGGGACTCCATGCAAGTGAAAACCCCAGGAGCCTAGCACTGTGTCACAGCATATCCACTTGCTTCTGGTGTCATGGAATGGGCTTATAGACATTTCTGGCTTTGGATGGATCCAAAGTCAATTTTGAAGTTTGAGACTTGTCTGAAGTATTCTTTCCAACATTTAACAGAAGTTCTGTCTTATTTTATTTCTATTTTATCCTTTTTGTATCTGACTATTCAATACCCCTGACTCAAAGAGCTCAGGTTAAAAACTCTTATTTTGCTGGTTGTCTTATAATTTGACTTGAAGTTTTTCTGTTTAACTGCTTCATCTGTCTATGCAGGAGGATATGCCCTTTGAAACAACAGAGCTCTGAGATTTGGCATCAGTGTATATGAGATGGGATGGGATCAGGAGATTGAATGGAAAAAAAGATGATGAGACTCATATATGTTAAGAGTCATGCTTTGGAGATTTCACTTTATCAGAAAACAAAACAATACTGTAAATATTCTAGAAGATTATTATAATGATATTCCATAACTTCATTCTTTAAAAGACTCTCAAAAGTTCAAGGTGCTTTTCTGAGTTGGAACCCCTGCCTCTTTTTGTTCAATATCCCTATGTCCTTTGAAATCTTATTGAACCCTTTTGCATATCTCTTACACTATTTATCAAGCTCTTTTTGTGTAAGAAATAGTGTCGATTCCATGAAGTGCACTCTCTGAAGAAATAGTGCTTTGCTTTTTATGAAATAGAGGGAAAGATGAGCTGGCTAATTTATTCCATTCCCAATGCTTTTTAGAAGTTGAAATGAATGAAAATGATTGAGTTTGTAGGCCTGGTCTGCAGATATGAAAAACTGCTGGAAACCGTTGAGTGTGGAATGGCTTTAATTTGCTGTGTGGATCTCAGCCCGTGATGTGCCTGTTTTTCGTTTGCTTTCATAAAAGAGAAAGAAATGCAGAGAGCAAAAGCTTTCAGAATGACTGTAGTTGAAAGGAACCAGTACATGAATCTCTTGTTATTTACACTGAACAATGGGGCATTGTTCTGGAGGAGCAGAAGAGGAGGGGGGCAGAACGTGGGGAAAGTTAGACTGACATCCTCATTAGTGAGAATTCAAATGGCTTCCTCCGTTAGCAGGTGGGCCTGCAGAGGCTGGGGGACAAAGCAAGAAAGGAGTTGGTGTGATGAATAGGAGGTTGTAAGGATTAAACTTTCCTGTCTACACTGAGAATATTATCTCTAGACTCTCTCCATGTGACTTACATATTGACATGTTTGGTATTGACTACATTAAAAGATGATAACTTGCTCATTCTCTTATGTTTCTAAGCCAATACTGGTGGCTTGTTAACACTATGATGTTGCCGTATGGATCCAGGTGGAGAGAAACTTTCAGTGTCCTTGTTCTTCCTGGATTTTTACATTTTGCTTTAATTGCATAGCCCAGCAGTGCTGAGAACTCTAACCCCAGAGTTCCTCCAAAGTACATAAGTTGACCATTCTGTGTGATTTATAGAAACATTTAGTTATCAGTCCTTTGGTTTTAAGGTCTTGTAAATAAGTAGAAGAAAGCAGTCTTTGCTTCCATCTCCTAGAGAGGATGGAATGGTTATTCATGTCTCATTATCATGCCCTTAATCTCCCCAACCCTTTTTTTTTTTACGAAAGGTAGTATTGAAGCCATCTGGGTTGCTTTGAAGTCAGTTTATTTTACTAAATTAAACTTTCTCAGATTGTGCCCTTTCTTTTCACTGTGCCATGTAACTTTTGATTAATTCTGGCATAGTACACCTGTGTTTATAAATCTGACAATTTAGTCTGTAGATGAAGGAAGTTGGAGTCAGAAATTTGTGCCAAATTGAGTCTATTGGTAGGCTCCAGGGTTTTTTTTTTTTTCCCCCTCTTCTTAATGTTATTTTAGATTAAACAGTTCCCTGTGTGGATAAATATCTTTGGCTTGAATATTAGGTTATTTAAAGGGACAGTAAGTACAATGATTAAGAGCATAGGACTTAGAACCAGGTTTTTTGTTGTTGTTGTTCGAATTCGTTATACATGACAGTAGAATGTATTTTGACACATCATACATAAATGGAGTGTAATTTCTCATTCTTCTGGTTGTACACGATGTAGAATCACAACGATCATGTAGTCATACATGTACATAGGTAATAATGTCAAACTTATTCTACTATCCTTCCTACCCCATACCCCTTTAATTGTAGGTCCACAACTTGCTGTGAAACCTTAGGAAAGTTACTTTATCTTTCTGGGCCCCAGTAGCTTCAATTGTAAAATGGCAATTGTGGCGACCAGTCTCCCAGGTGGCCTGTGGCCCCTGCCTCCTGGTATTCATGCCTGTGTGTAGTCTCCTCCTGAGCTGAATATAGTTGACTTCTGAGGACTGATAAGACACCCCAGAAATGAGGGTGTACAGCTTCTGAGTCTTGGTATCATAGACATTGTGGTCCTGCTTTGCCCTTGCTCTTGGATCCCTTACCTTGGGGAAGGCCAACAGTCATGTAGTAAGGAAAATCAGTCTGTCTGAGGAAAAGCCCACATGGCTAGAACTAAGATTTCCTGCCAAAGACCCGCACCATGCAAGTAAACCATCTAGGAGCCCAATCTCTAGGCCCAGTGAAGCCTTTAGATGTCTTGGCTATGACCTCTTGAAAGACTATGGGTTAGAATAGCTTAATTAAACTTTTCCCAAATTCCTGACTTGCAGGAAGCAAGTGAGATAATATTTATTGATGTTTTGAGAGGTTTTGGGATTAGTTTGCTATGTAGTAATAGGCAACAAATATGATTATAATGCTAATACTCCATCATAGGATTGTTGGGAGTATTAAATATGAAAATGTAGGGACTTTGCACAAGGTCCTGCACATAGTGTTATTCAGAAAGATCAAAGCATGGTTAATAGGTGGCATTTGGCACCAGAGGACCAGCTCTCCTTTTCAGCACTTCCAAATGCTTTATCTGCCTTTACTGGATGAATCATTCCAGATTTACAGTGAGCTCTAGAGTGAATAGAAATGGGTGGCATCTCTTGATATATCTTGTGTCCTGCCTTGCAACTTCTTATTCTGCTTTTTAATTTCAGCATCACTCTTGCAAACAGGTGCAGAATAGTGTTAGCCTGAGGACACCTGCTTCACCTATACCTGAAACCTCTAGCTCAATCCTGGGGCATCTCCACTGCTATATTATGGCACACCTGCTTGGAAGCTTTCGACTGTTGGCATGTGTGTACTACCTGGATGTTTAAAGGAGTTAGTATCAGGACTCATTGAAAATGAGAAGTGCTAAGCAAACAGCCTCTCTTGACTGGACAATCTAAAGTACCTTCTGCATGACTCCTTGGAGTGACCCTAGTGAGGAGAAGACCTGCTAACCACAGTGGAAATCTGTGCAGTGGTGCACCCCTGGACTGGTGTTCCCTCTCTCTCAGTCTTATTCCTCCCTATCCCCCTACTCCTATTCCATGGGTTCACTGCCTAAAACAAACTACCTGCATACCATCCTGGCATGTTGTCTGGCTTTGATCATCAGAGGTAACCCTAGGCTGAAAATGATGACTTTAATAAGAATTGTCTGAGTGTTGTTGGCTTGATGTGAGTTTTCATGAAATCATTAATGTGATACTTGCTTTATCCCCTTCAATGGTTTCCTACTGCTCTGAGGATAAAGTCTCAAACATCTCAGATGGTTGCAGAGCCTTCCACAAACCTCCACCCTCCTCTCCCACCCTGCTGCCTCTTCTCTACCTTTGTTTACTAAATTTTTCTGAATTCCTTTTATACAACAGTCTCTCTGTTGCCTCTGGACCAAGAGCATGCTGTTCTGCTCAATTTTCTTGGCAAATTTTCATGCATTATTCAGGTCTCATCCCAAATACCACATCCCCAGGAAGGCTCTTGGAGGTCTTTTTAAATATCCTTGTATCAGTTTGAATTTTTCATAACACCAATAGAACTTGCATCTTCTTAATGCATACCATTTCTTCTTGAGTGTAAACTGTACGGAGGGTAGGGACTATGGCTTTCTTGTTCTTTATTTCTTACTATTTGGCTTCAAGAACATTCCAATACATGTTTATTCAATGAAAGAGAAAATTTACCTGGGCAAAGTTTCATTTGGCTGGTGATTTTCTGTTATCTCTTTTCTCTTTTAAAAATATCTTAATCTGTCCCTTTAAAACATGAATGATATCCCAAAAGACCTCAAGCTGGTAGAACAAGGTACACCTTTCATAGCACAAATGACGTATTTGTTGATAGTAAAAGGATTTATATTTTTCATAACTTTACAAAAGGCAATGCCATAGAATCACATCAACTGACAAGAATCCCTGGTGCTTTAGATTACAATTTAGTTTACAAAATAGGATTGACAGACAAATTTTAGAGAGCATTTCTCTGCAAAGAGTCTAGCTGTGCCTGTTAATTCATGTAATCTAAGCTCAACTTCATTAGAAAGGACTTTTATCTTCCAATATAAATAGGAGGAGACCTCTATTGATGGGCCAGTGAGATAACAGGAAGTGCCCATCCTAGAGAATTGACAAGCCATTTCTCACATAGCAACAATATTCAGTTGGCTACTTTGGGATCATCCTTGTGTGTACAAGGATGGAGAATCTTTTATACCTGAGAGCTTACTTCCAAATACATTAGGATGAAGTCTAGGGCTATCTTGTATTTCCTGGCATTAGATGGCTTAAATTTGTAAACTAATGCTGAAAATCTGAATTTGTATTATAATTGCATTATGGTACAGGTGAAAAATCTCTGAATAATAATATATTTGAAACAATTTTCATTGATGAAAATGTTTGTAAAATAAAAGTCAACTCTGGTAGATCAATAACAAGCAAGATGGCCCACTTGGTGTTTTACAAATGGCTGTACATTCAATTTAGTATGTACTTCATGATTTTTTAAATATCATATACTTTACATGACAAAAGACTATTAATTAGTTTAATGATTATTTATTATTGAGTGCCTTTTCTGTTCCAGGCACTTCTTCAGATAAAGAAGAGGTACAAGAATAAAATACATGTTAGCACATCCTCAAGAACAAATTTGACCTGTAATTCCAGCAGCTCTGGAGGCTGAGGCAGGAGGACCAAGAGTTCAAAACCAGCCTCAGCAATTTAGGGAGGCCCTAAGCTGTTGTGAAGTGGAACAGGAGTGGCCTGTGGGGGTAAGGAGGATGAGTGCAACAGCGCTAACACCACGCCAGGAGCTCAAGTTCTGAAGATGCAGGCTCGAGTTTAATGTGGAACAAGCAAGCATATATAGCAAGCATTGACTAATTACAAATTGCCAGTAGCTGTTAACACCCTCATGTTAAGCTCCTGATTATGCTAGTGCTAGGCTCGTGATGAGACCAATTAAGGGAAGAGGAAATGCCTGAGCTCTCTGTCCTCAGGTAATCCTACACAAGGCAATTTAGTGAGACCCTGTCTCTAAATAAAATATAAAATGGCTGGGGATGTGGGTCAGTGGTTAAGCACCCCTGGTTGGTTCAATCCTTGGTACTAAGAAACAAACAAAAAACAAAAAAACAACCCAACCCCCCAACAAAGTAAAACAAAAAACAACAACAAAAAACCCCCAAACACGAAGGGCTTTGCAAAACCTCTTCAGGGAAAGTGGTTGACATCATCAGGAATTAGAGTCAGTATGGTTACAGAGAATTGTCAATAGATCATCCATGGTATTTTCTGAAGAGTTAGGAACTTCCAAAGTGGAAACAGTGTTGGGTGTTTCATCTAGGTCCGGCTGTTACAGTAGTCTAGAAATGAAGTCTTCAAGTCTTAGAAAAGTTCTTTTTATCTAAAGAAATTGAGAGAGCATGGAATTAAGCTAATTGAACTCACTTCTCACTCAGCCACAGGGGTTCTTTTTGGTGGAACCATCCATTTCCCTCTTTCCTTCCTCTAGGATCAGTGGAGACTTGGCCAGACATTGTTGTCAAAGTCCAGAGAATAATCTTATTGAGAGGAGGCAAAGGCTATCAGCAGTCCCAGAAATTAAGGACAAACCACATTTCAACCCAAATCTGATAAGGCAGGATACATTATTTGTTTTGGTGGTATTAGCATCTGAACTCAGTGGTGCTCTACCACTGACCTGAATCCCCAGCCCTCTTTATTTTTTATTTTGAGGGAGGGTCTTGCTAAGTTCCTGAAGCTGGCCTCAAATATGCAGTGCTCCTACCTCAGCCTCCTGTGTTACTGGTATCACAGGCATGTGCCACTGTGCCTGGCTAGGGTAAGTCAAAGTTAATTTCTGGGGCAAAATGCAAGAGATTTTGGATATGGGATCTATATCAATGATTCTAGATTGGGTGGGCATTGGAATCACCTGTGAGGTACACTATAGGTGCTTCAACTCAACTGCCATGATCATGATACACACTGAAGTTTGAGAACCATTCATCCTGATATCAAAATCCATTTGGGAGTGAACTCCCTGTCATACTTTCTCAAGGATTTCCAGTCATTTGATGAGACGGCAATTCTCTATTGTGCCCATTGTGGTCTTCTCATAGTTTTAAAATCTTGTTTAACCAATAAAAACCAAAATTATCACAAAAATTCTTGGCAAATTCTTGTTGGTTAGTAGACTATGTGAACTAAGGGTGTTCTATAGATGATTGCAGGTGCTGAACCTCAATCTTAGATCAAATACTTCTTTGATTAATTGGGAAACTATATAATTTTATACCTGCTTTTTTTCCAAATGCTGCAATAGGTGATCTGGGCTTGGACATTGCCCCTTTCACTATGGAATAGAGAGTTGAAGTCTTAGAAGAGCCTTCATTTTAAATGCATACCAATAGTAGATGAAATCAAGTGAAATCAAGTCAATTTGTGGAGTTGTGATCTGCATTAATGAGGTTGCTACTCCTCTTTGGCAAAGCCAACTGTCTGAATATTTAAATCAAAAGACAATTTTGTTTTCTCTTCTTTGAGTGTAGCTCAATTTAATGTATTTCTTAACTAAACAACAACCAAAAAAACCCTTTTAAAATACTGGATTATATAAATCGTTGGTTAGCCATGTTTGCAAAGATTTCTTTCTGAAAGATGATGGGAACAGATTTTCCTTTGATGTTTCCTGCCAACATTCTGAACTTGATGTGTGAAGTATATGTTGTGCAGTGATCATTCTTTCACAAAACTGGTTTGAGGTTTCTTTCTTTCTTTCTTTCTTTTTTTTAAACAAAAAGCAGCAGAAGTTTACCAGAGTAAATCATGGAGCAGTTGACTCCAACAAATTGGTGTTACACAACGACATAAACAGATAACTAAAACAAAAACAAAACAAAAAACAAAAAACAAAAAACAAAAAAAATCAATAAAATTTATTGGGCTGGTTATTGTTTTAAATACACTTTAACCCCAAGGAAAAATGGAAAATAACTTACAAGTTGAGCTATGTATTCTCTAACATAATGGGGATTTGAAGTGCTAGAGAGTTTAGAAATGTCACAATCCTCAACTAAAGCAAGAACCTCTCTCCTATGCAGCGTTTTCTTGAGTTAGAAGCCTGTGTTTAGCAGCTGCTACAAATCAATTTTTCCTTTATTATAGCATTTGACACTATGATACCTTAAAGTGGGTGTTATTTATCTGGGGAGTGATGGTGAATGGATATGGGAAAGAACTGGAGCTATTTAACAACTGTTTGCAAAGGTTCCAGGATTCTTGGGAGGGAACAGGAAATATTAATTTTAAAATAGTTCCCAAAGCCAAAAAGAAGAGGGAAGAAAAAAAAGCACTTTATTTCTTAATGTGTTTGGATTACCTCTTAGGAGATGAGTAATGAATGAAATCCAGGATTAGTACACAGGAAAAGCTCTGAAGAGACTGTCTAGACTTCAGGTCATATCTCTCTCTTTTTCTCTCTCTCTGTCTTAGAACTACTCCAAAAAACTTTTAGAGAGAAAACCCTCTGATGTATTCTTAAATATCTCGAAGGGAAGGGAATTAGGGAACTCTCTGAATGATCAGTGCAGTGTCTAATGTACTCCGCCTTCAAAATTATTTTCTTTGGAATACTTTTTAACTTCTCTGATTTCAATTTTTATTTTCTTAAGACATATAGATTCAGTCACTTTAATATCTTGGGTTTATATGGCTTATTTTTATGCCAATTTAAAAAAGTTCTGGTCAAAATTATTTTAAATTCTAAAACTCTTTGCAAAAATTATAAATTTTTCTTAAAATTTCAAGCCATATGTTAATTTAGCCATAGTATTTCTCGATTTTCTTAAAAATGAGAGCTTTATTGTTACACATATTAGTTGGATTCATCCCAATGAATTCATACATGTATGGAAATCTATTTCAATTCAAGACTGCCCTTTTACCCTCTCTTCTTTCCTTCCTGTCTTCTCTCCTCTTTTCCTTCCTCTACTCTACTTGACTTCCTTTTGCTCCTCTTAATTTGTCTTTGATTGGTTCTTTATGCTATATTATCTTCTCTTTCCCTTTTCTTTATTTTACTCTAGCTTCTGCCTGAGAGAAAACATTCAACCTTTGAGTTTCTGAGTTTGGCTAATTTCACTTAGCATGATATTCTCCACTTCCATTCATTTACTAGCAAACTCTATAATTTCATTTTTTTTTAATGGCTGAGTAGACCCCCATTGTGTGGGTGCATGTGTGTGTGTGTGTATGTGTGCATGTGTATGTATATGTATCACAATTTCTTAATCCATTTTTCTGCTGATGGGCATCTGGGTTGCATCCATAATTTAGCTATTGTGACTTGGGCTGCTATAAACATTAAGGTGGCTGTGTCACTATAGTGTGCTGATTTTAGATCTTTTGGGAAAATACCAAGGAGTGGGATAGCTGGGTCATGTGGTGGTTCCATCCCTAGTGTTTTGAGGAATCTTCAAACTGTTTTCCAGATTGGTGCAGTCCCACCAACAATGGACAAGTATACCTTTCCCCCCACAACCTCACCAGCACTTATTGTTTGTATTCTTGATCATTATCATTCTGATTGGTTTGAGATGAAATCTTAGTGTAGTTTTGATTTGCTAGAGATGTTGAACATTTTAAAATATATTTATTGGCCTTTAGTGTTTCTTCTTTTCAGAAGTTTCTTTTTAGTTCTTTTGCCCATTTATTGATTAGGTTATTTGGTTTTTTGGTGTTAAGTTTTTTGAGTTCTTTGTATATTCTGGATATTAATATCCTAACAGAGGGATGACTGGCCAAAATTTTCTCCCATTCTGTAGGGATGGGAGCTCTGTCTTCATGCTCTTCATCCTTTCCTTTGCTGTGCAGAAGTTTTTTAATTTGATGGCACCCCATTTATTGATTCTTGGTTTTATTTCTTGCACTTTGGGGGTCTTGTTAAGGAAGTCAGTACCAAAACCTATATGATGGGGTATTGGTTCTTGGTTTTCTTCTAGCAGTTGTAAAGTTTCTGGTCTAATTCCTAAGTCTTTGATCTATTTTGATTTGAGTTTTGTTCAGGGTCAGAGATTGGGGTTTAATATAATTTTTCTACATAGAGCTATCAACTTTTCTCAGCACCATCTGTCAAAAAAGCTGTCTTTTCTCCAAGATATGTTTTTGGTACTTTTGTCAAATATCAGATGGCTATAGCTTTGTGGACTGTCCCTGTGCCTTTTTCTGTTCCATTGGTCTCCATGTCTATTTTGATGCCAACACTATGCTGTTTTTGTTACTACAGCTCTGTAGTATAATGTCAGATCAGCTATTGTAATGCCTCCTGCTTCAATTTTCCTGCTTAGTATTCCTTTGGCTATTCTGGGTCTCTTAGTCTTCCAAATTAATTTAAGAATTGTTTTTATCTAATTCTGTGAAGAATATCATTGATATTTTGATGGGGAACACATTGAATCTATGTTGCTTTTTGTAGTATTAGCCATATTTTTCTAAGTCATCAATGGAAGTGTCTCTTTCTATTGTCATTGATATATTTTCAACTACTACTATTGAGAAAACTTTTTTCCTAGTGAAATTATTTCATATTCTCCATATATATTCAGGGTGGTTGAGAAAAGTTTAAGCACAGAATTTAACTAAGGTGGCCCTCTAACTGTAGGTTGAATTATTTGTATATCACCCCAAATCCAGTGTTACTTAAAGGAAGAAAAATATTTTAAAAAATTTTTCTTAACTCCTGCAAATAATATGAAGGAATATACTGAAGACCTTGGCAAACATATAAAAATTTCCTTACCGACATACTGGGATTGAAAACCAACTACTTTTCATTTTCCTTATGGCTCCTATGCTGCAAAGCCTGGCTCATTCATTTTTCTCCACTTAAAGTGGAACAGTGGAATTTGTTGCCCACCACTTGTCCCCTACCTCACACTACTCTCAAAATGGTTTCTGCTATTGTAGAAAGAATGGTTTTCCTTGATGAGCATTTTTGTCTGATGATGAAGTTGGTAGGACTTCTGGGAAAAACCATTTATTCTAATGTGCTTGCCAGGATGACAGATTTCTTGGCTAGATCTCAATTGAGGTCCAGGATAAGACCTTTTTTCTTTGAGACATTAAAAAAATTAATATTTGTTAATATTATACAGAATAACAGTTTTAATTGTGTATATTCCTCCCTGAAATTCATTCGCATCTATTTTGAAGAGTTGTTTAGAGGTCAGGAGGCTACTGGCTGCTGATTCTCTTTGCTTCTGTTTCATTTTTAAGGATGGCAGAGTCCCCACTCTTCATGGAAACTTTGTTGTAATTTACATGCAAATATAACACTGTTTAATAACTTCCTACATAAAATGCTCAATTATAGGGAATGACTGCAAATTTTAGCATAATATATAAAATATATAAAATATATTATTCAATAGTATTATTAAAGATATAAAGTATGTTAGTAACTTAACATGCTTATGTTGAGAAAAGCAGATTGCAAACTTGTATGTACACTTTGTCCATGCCAAGGTGAAAAAAAGGATCTCTGCCTCCTTCTAATGTTTTTAAGTGATGATTTTGATTTTCTGTTTGTTACACATTTGTACATGCACACAATAAAACAATATGATTTGGTAATATCATTCCCTGATGTTTTCCCTTTACCACCCCTACTCCCTCACCCTGATCCTTTTCCTCAACTCTACTGATCTCCCTTTGATTTTCATGAGATCTGCACCCCCACAACTTTTTTTCTCTTTTGTTCCTTTCTAGCTTCCACATAGGAGAGAAAACACAACCCTTGGCTTTCTGAGTTTGTTTTATTTTGCTTAACATAATGCTTTCAATTTCCATCCATTTTCCTGTCAAAAGACATGATTTCATTTTTCCTTATGTCTGTATAAAATTACGTTATGTATATAGACCACATTTTCTTTATCTAGTCATTTGTTGCTGGGCACCTGGGCTGGTTTCATAATATGGTTATTGTGAATTAGAAACATGGGTATACATGTATGATTATAGTATGATGACTTTAATTATTTAAAAAATGAATTTAGGTATATTTATTTTACACTTTGGGTTATAATGCTGTTATAGGGATAGGGCCTTTAAGAAAACTGAGGCAGTGTAAAAACGCCCTCCAATTTCAAACCCTGATTTGAAATTTTGATTCATAATATTTTCTTTGTATCAATTTCTTCTATATTATCCAATTTATTTAAATAAGTTTTCATAAAGGACTTTTCCCTTTACCAGTATGAAATGACTTTTGTCTCTTCTGTTTAATTTTTACTTGAAGTTGATGTTGTTTTATATAATTTTGACTTGAAGTTGACAATGCTGTATATGAATGTAGCTACTCCTGCTTGTTTTCAGGCTCCATTTGCACAGTATATTAATTTCTGTGCTTTCATTTTCAGCCTGTGACTATCTTTGCATGTAAGGTGAGTCTTTTGCAAACAACATATATTTGGGATCTGCTTTTTAATCCATTGTGCCAGCTTATATATTTTAATTGGGGAGTCAAGATAGTTTATAATTAGTGTTGTAGAGAGATATTTATTAATTCCTGCCATTTTGTTTTATTTATAATGTTGTTTTGGTCCTGTTTTTCTTTTGTTTAGCTAGTCTTCAAATGAGGTTTGTCCAATTGTGAGTTCTGGAGTTTGTTTCTGATTTCTTTTGTGTGTAGTATTTCATCAAATATTTATGTAGTGATGGCTTAGTAGTATTGAAGTATTTTAGTTTCTGCTTATCTTGGGTGGTTTTTGTTCATTTGTTAATTCTGAAGAATAATTTTGCTGGATGTAGCAATGTTGGTTGACAGTTACTTTCTTTCAGGACTTAGAACACATAATTCCAAACCCTCTTGGATTTTAAAGTATTTGCTGAGAAGTCAGAATTAATTTGGATTGACTTGCTCCTAAAAATGACCTGATATTTTTCTCCTGAGACATTTAAAATTCTATCCTTGTTCTGTATGTTAGAGATTTAATTATAATATATCATGGAGAGGTTCTTTTAAAATCTTGTCTATTTGAGATTTTGAATGCCATCTATACCAGGATATCCATCTCATTCCCAAGGTTTGAAAAATTTTCCATTATTATTTCTCTGAAGAGGTTAACCATGACATTAACCAGCATTTCACAACTCTCTTCAATATCAAAGTTTCTTAAATTTGAGCTTTTAATGACATCCCAGAATATGTGTATATTTTGGTCATAGTTACTTATTTTCTTTTCTTTAATATTGTCTAAATGTTCAAAGACGACCACTTCATCTTCCAACTCAGAGAGTGTTTTCTGTATGGTTTACTCTATTAAAGAGACTTTCTATTGAATATTGTATTTGATTTATTGTGCCTTTCATTTCCAAGACTTCTGTTTGGTTCTTTTTCAATATCTTTCTCCTTATTGAATTTCTCATTTATATCCTGTACTGATTTTTCTTAATTTATTCAGTTGTTTTGTGTGTTCTCTTGGAATCCATTTATCATTTTTGTAATCATTCTTTTGAATTCTTTATCTATTATTTCATCCTTTTCAATATATTTGGGGTCAGTTGGTAGTAAATTATAAACTTTAGGAGGTGTCATGTTACCTTGTTTTTTATATTTCTTGTATTCTATGTTGGGTTTTGTGCACCTGTTGGGATGTATTTCTCTTCCACTCTTGTGGTGGATCTGTTCCTAACACAATCGTCTCTGGCAAAGTGTTCTATTATAACAGGTTGTTGTGAATTTCTATGTATTGGAGAAATGAGATCAGCACACCCCTATGGCCAGGCAGTTGTTCTGTGGGTGTCTGGATCTCAGGGAACTCCTGGGATTTCTACTCATAGGGCAGCACTACACAGGCATCACACCCTCCATCACCCATGAATATGGTCTTCCCAGGCTCAGTCTCCAGATGTAATTATGCCCATCTTTTCAGTTTTCCAATTCTTTTCAATAGTCATGTCAGTCGCCAGACTCCAAAGGAAAGCAAGTTGCATTCCCCTCATATCTCTGACGTGAATACCCGGTGTACAATCTTCTCTGTGCCTGTTTCACTCATATTCTGCTAGGTACATCTTAGGCCACACAGTAAATACTTGCTGGGACAGTATGGCAATATTTGATATGATCATCCAGGCTCCTGCAGCAGCAAGCTGCAGCAAGGCCTCCTTGAGATGGCTTCATGTCTCAGTTTTCTACTTGCCAGTTGAGTATACAGAGTACTTTCAAACATTAACTCACTGTGCAGCCTCTGGTTTATCTAAGTTCTGACTGTTTTCTGTTCTATAGGTTTTTCTATGACAAATTTTTCCATTGTGTTTCTTTGTGTTTGTGTTAGCCCTCTCTTCTACAATGATCTGGTACCACTGCTGCCACCACCACCTGCTTGCCTCCAGTGTCCTCTTTCTTGTTATTTGTTCAATGCACCAAAATTTCTGGGTCTCTCAGAGCCTTTGGATATCTGATAATGAATTTCAGTGAATTCCACCTTTCATCTTCCTTGCTGAGATAAGTACTCCTGCTACTTGAATCCCAAGTTCCTGAACAACTGGAAATGCAAACACTTTTCCCTTTGCATCATCTTGAATCTCTCCCTTCTAAAAAAATTATGCCTAGAAGATGTCTGAAGGGAATTACTATATTATGGTTGATGATGAGTGCTAAGATATTTGGCAATTCCCTTTTTTCTACATTCTTTTAAAATTTTCTTTAATAGATATGGTATCACTCTACCAATATGAATAAAAATTATTTCAATATGTTCCCTTTTAAATGAAGCAAACTAATTATTATTGAATTCCCTCTTTCTTTCCCAAAGCAAAAAATAATTGGAAAAATAATTCCTCATTCTATAAGTGGATGAGAGAATTAGAGAGGAAAAGAGGTATGTAAATAAAAATAATGTTTTAGTTCACCTAACTTCATTGAAAATGTGGAGACTCATACAAATTTAATGAATAACTAAATGATCAAGATGGCTCCTCACTTTAAGTAACTTCACTTTCCAGTCCTGGTTCAGACAACAGAAGATACAGTTTTTCAATAAAACCCTTTCTTAATGTGAATATTGAAAGTTGTTGAAGATATTAATTTGAGATGCTCTATTTTAATAATGATCAGCAAATCTTGATCTTGGACAAATTCTTCTTTTCAGAGGTTGAGTGACTGAGACTCAGAGAGCTGAGTGACTTGCCCCAGTGAGAAACAGTAGTAGAGTCTAGAATGCATATCCCCAGTCTTGCAGGAGAGCTCTCTTCTCACCATGGCATTTCTCCCAAAAGCTCAGCTACATTCAGAGTCTTCTTTGGTTTGGAACAGTTTTAGTCTTGCATTGCTGTTTCATCTGACATGCAAAGTATAAGAGCCAAAGAACATGAGAACAGTTTTCCATATGTCTGTCCTGCCAAAACTAACATGCATTGGCAATTGGATCACCAAAGAAATTCAGATGTCTTCACTACAGGGGCAAGGCCCTTTTCCCAACATAAATCACTTGAACATCAGGTTGCAGAAAATGACCACACACCGTTTGTCCTAGAGAATGGAAAGGGAATTTGGGAAAGATATTTCTAAAAATGCAAATATTCAAACATCTAAAAAAGAGATCTTGTAGGAACTAGCTCTACCTCTTCTTTTGGCATCTCTTTTCCCTTAAAGAGAAGGAAGGGGTTGGGCATGTATTCATACTTTCTTTGTGTGTGTGTGTGTGTGTGTGTGTGTGTATGTGTATGTATTGTAGCATTGTTTGAGGGTTTGCTATTTTTATTGATTCTTCAGAAAAAGAATTCCTTATCACAGAACAATTATTTTGGTTAGTTGGAAAGAAGTTTGAATTTTCTGTCTTCTTACTAGGTGGGGAATGGGAAAAATATCTATAGAGGGAAATGTGACATTCTTCCCAGTGCTCTTTGGCAGGTTCTTAGTAGAATATTCAGCCTTGAGACTTGAGGTTTGTTGCAAAGGTGTATATTTCTTTTGTTATATTAAATAATGTTCTTTTATTTCTGCCCTCAAATTAGACTTTGAAAACTAAAGTGAAGTGTTTATTTCTATGTGATCTTTAAAAACATTTGAAAATTCACAAACTTACAGACCTGTTTTTCAGATATATGGTGGTACATATTTCTTAAAATACTCCTTTTGGGGTATGTATCATTATTTGTATTTTAAAGACAAAGAGAAACTATCAGGAAATGCAGCTAAAAATTGGCAGCACAATGTGGTTTCCCATGGCCTCTGATCTCAAATTCCACATCCTTTGCAGTAAGATTCATGTTCTTTCTGCTGTAGAGATCCCAGAAATAGTTAGGGAGAACGTACTGTGAAATCTGGACATAGAAGATCGAACAACTTGCCCAATTTCATGATTAAAAAGTAACATGGTCAGGACATGAATAAAGTAGATCTGGTAACAAAGCCACATAATTCACTTAAGCACAAAACTGTAGTGGTATGTGTCTTGCAAGTGTGCACAGGGAAATGTGTGTAAGAGAGTGTGAGAGCAGACAGAGAAAACACACAAGGCCCAGTCTTCCCTCTCTCAGTTGTTCTCTTCCAAAAACACTCTAAAGTAACACACTAGGAGTCACACAATTCAATGGGAGAACAGAGATGTGTATAAGTGAGAATAATTACTTTTTCTGAACAAGGGACATTTTCTTAGTGACCTTTATTCCACAACTTTTGACAAATATTTTAATCTTAAGTATTTCAAAACTTGAAGGGCATGGTGATTAAAAATGACTTCTTTAATGCTTAAAAATATTGGAACTGAATGTCAATGTCACAGAGTGATTTTTCCTTTCTGCAAATAATGTAGTGCTAAGTGTTACAAGAAGGAGGGAATATGAAACACAGTACTCCAAGTTTCTGCCCTAAATCTGACCAATTCAAAACAAAAGAAGAAAATTTGATATAAGCCAATATGATTCTTGGTGTGATCTACAGGTCAGTGTTACCAGATGGACTGTTTGTGATTGATTAAATCAAAAAATTAAAAGTGTTTAGACACCTTTAGTAGAATTGAAAGAAACTTGTATAATTTAATGTCTGTTGAATGGTAATGATAAAAAACAATGGAGTTTATATTTTCTTTGTCTTTTGTTTTTATTTCCTTTTGTGATAATTCATTTCTATTTCATTTAATAAAAATACCTGTATACATTGGATTGAAAATTTTAAAATAATCTGATCTTCCACCACTGATAATTTGAGAACACTGTGCTAAACCACAACCAAGTCAGATTTGTTATTGAATTGAAAAGAGTGTATTTTAAACATACTGAGTGTAAAACACCAGGTTAAAAACAAATAAATGATCACATTTGATATTTTAGTCAAGTAGGTGAACAGGACCCAAAGGATTCTTAAAATCTATAGTCAGAGGGAGTCAATTTTTGCTTAACTTTGAGTGAGAAATTTTGATAAAAATATGGGAAGGGGCAAGTCTTACTAGGTAACCTAGTATTTGAATACCTTAACAAAGATACAAGAATATCTTCTCAGTCTCTTACACAGGAATTACTGTATATTCATCTATCCATTCATTGATTGAATATCGAACTCCTCCTATATCCCCAGGGCTATTGTCTGGGTATTAGGATGTACTTTAGTGATAATACAAGGGTTGCATGTATGTTTTCCTAAGTTATAAATTTCATCAAATATACTTGGAGATGATTAAATTGAAGCCCTCTTAATTTCTTAATGTAAATTTTGAGGAACTCAAGTCCACTAAGCTCATCTGCAGACTCTTCTTAGCTGATTGGACTTCAACTCTGTTTTCCTGGCCACACTATATGTCACCCCAGTTTCTGACTTTTGAGATAAACCCAGAAAACAACAAACAGGTGTGAAAAGTCAGTGGGAATTAGAGCAGAGTGTGAAGGCTCACCCTGGACACAGATGTAGAGCAGCTCCTACCACAAGAGTAAGGAGGCTTTGGGTAAGGAGGCAGAGACATGTAGTGAGCAAGAGACTCCTGCAGGCATGGTGCCCTATGTGAACGAGAGTGATTTTAAGCATAAGGGTAGCAAAGTACATATACCACAGCTATTGATCAGTCAATACCTTGTTGCTGAATGAGTGAGTCTGATTCTCTGTCTGGATGGGGGAAACAAAATTGCAGAGACATTCCTTCCTGAGGCCTGTTTGGTAAAGCGTAACCTCTGGCATTCCACTGTGTGATCTTTTGGGAGATCTAGACCTCAAACATCTTTAAAATACACACACACACACACACACACACACACACACAATCTTTCCTTTTAGGTTTGACTTCTCTTTATTTTCTCTTGATTTATCATTAACAGGCCTGTTGTTATCACAAAAGTGAGTTTCCATCAAAGATGTCACTCTGATGCCAAGTTGTACAATGGTCTGTTGTACTGATGGATGTCCAGATAGCCTTGAATGGGGAGTCTAATCATTCACTCTCCATCAGCAATTAGGCTGGATGCATAAACAAGAACATATGCTAGGACTGATGTATTGATTGGAACTGCTAGGTACTTTGTTAGCAAGATTTACAGAGTTTGACTTTTTCTCCACATGGTATATGGGAGAAGTTGGGGGAGGTCAAGAGAAAATAAGCACAAGTCAAAGGGAGACTTGAAAAATAAACAGCAACATCTGGCAAATGACTTCCTCCCATGTACATAGGAAGGGCTTTTCAGGCAGTGAGGGAGAAATGTTTCTCTTGGCACAGTATTAGCTTGGTGTCCATCGGATCTGGGAATGAGCTTTGCTTAGGTTTATAATATTTCCTTGGTGAGGGTGAGGGCTCGGTGACCTGGTGCTCAGGACAGCAATCATTCTTTTGGTCTTTCTTAAGAATCATTAGCTTTACTTGAAAGTGTTTTAAAAAGATGTTTAAACTTTAAAGACCTTATAATTTTTTATTATCGAAAGCTTTATGTCTTTTTGATGAACCATATTATTTACATTGGAGAGGTCTAATACTGCATTTTTTTTTTGTTAAATTGACAAAAAGATCATAAAATTCTGCCAATTCAGTAAGTCACTCCAGACATAATCCATGTGGCAGAAGCCTTCTGTAATTCCTTGATACATGCTTATTCACATTAAATGACTAATAATATATTAGTCAGCAATAACATAATAACTAGTTTTAAAGTGTACTTCCAAGGCTTTTCTTACCCAAATAAGTATATCTTTTAATGTTTTCACAGACTAAAGAAGAAAAACATGTATTAAATATTAAGAAAATAAAATAGGACAGAAATTCACAAAATAGAAAACTTTGGAATCTTTTGTCTAAGTTACATGAGTGAAAATTTCTCAGCTTTTTGAAACTCTGAAACTAATGTTTTCATGTGCTATTCACTATTTTAATGTAAAGATAGAAAAACTTGCACATTCTATTGTGGGAGTTCTATAATTTATTGCTTCTCAGAGCAGGAGGAAGTGAGAGATGTTGTCTTTGTCATGGGGAAGAGAATGGGCCAGTAGCATATTCCTCC